>JABFPB010003003.1:0-18309 GCA_022817645.1 Ceratoteleas bidentatus | reverse complement strand
AATTTTTTCGTAAAGTGTTACGAATCGAGGTTCCCAACAATTAGAGAATTAATTACTTTCGCATCTTACAGAGAAAAACCGTTCCCCTTCGTTTTTAACTCTTCTTCGCAAACTGCACCCTCCATTCCAAATGTCATAACAATTACAATTTGAACGCATCCCAAATGGCCGTTACTTTTTTATCGATGCAGATTTACCGCCGACGCGTGCTTCGTTTCGGATCACGAACGCCGCCCCTGTCATTAATAAAAACAAATATTTACAAAGCGCGGAATTGCGCGGATTCCGGAGCGGATCGCGAAACGACGCGTAAAATTATCCCCGGCGAATCGTGGCTCCGCGCGTGACAAATCATTTCTCGTTGCGTCAACCGGGCGGCACCGCTCGACGCTCCCCCAAGACGCCATTCTATTTTCAAGCCGTCGATTAATTAATTCGAAATTCGTCACGCGTCCTCGCCGGATGCCGGCGCGCATATGAAGCACGCGGTTATTTTCGCGGTTCGCGACGGCGTTTCGCCTTTTGTTTCCCGCCGGCGCTCGCGGTTTCGCCGACTTGGCTCGCCCATTCATTGGCGGGGTATTCCGAACAACGAACTTTAGAAGACAATGAACAAGTAATGAATTGAAGGTGGAGAGGTAGCGGTTGTATCGGGAAAGAATATGTTAGGTGACCGGTGGAAGCTATGTTAGAAAAAGTATTAGAAACAAACAGAATCGGTCTGCTTGGTTTCCAATTTCTGCCTATGGGGGTTCTGCACAATATCTGTCAGTATTGGTAGAGGTTCCCGGGCTGAAAAAACCGGCTGATTCCGGCAAAGAAGGCGTAATTTTGCAACGTAAACACCCGTTTACAGCCGTTTTCAGCCGTTTACGTTGCAAAATTACGCCTTCTTTGCCGGAATCAGCCGGTTTTTTAGCCCGGGTTGTAATAGAGAATATTTCAGACTGAAATAATCAGTCTGAGAAATTTTGAAAAAGTCTGAAGAAGTCTGAAAAAGTCTAAAAAATGTCTGAAAAAGTTTGAAAAATGTCTGGAAAAGTCTGAAAAATGTCTAGAAAAGTCTGAAAAAAGTCTAAAAGGTCCTAATTTTGACACCGTTTCAGACCTATTCAGACTTTCTCGGATATGTGCTGACCGTGAAAAGTAAAGCCCAAAAATGTCTGAAAACTTCTGAAAAAGTCTGACTCGCAGAATTCGGACGGCAAACTTTTCGAATTTTCGGACGGCGAATTAGATAAAAAAATGTGTACAAAATTATCTTTTATCGTCGAATTTGTGCAAAATTTATCAAAACTTGATAAAAAATTGTTTCATTTTTGGGATGCTCAATTATTGATCAATATTTTACAATTTTTTACTTGAGAAGGGGGCACTAAAAAAATAGCTGGGATAACACCGCGGGTTTTATCACAGGAGTAAGGGGGCGTTACGCCAGCGCCTCGGCGTCGTTAGCCTCGGGTTTAGCGCCGTCGCGGTGCTAGATCAAAACCTTCTAAGGTTTTGTGGCCGCAGAGCTGTCAAATAGAGAATTAATCCTTCTCTTACCCTCTACTTTTTCAACTTATCTTTTTCAACTTTTCTTAATCATAGTTTTTTTGAATAAATTGATACTTAACATAATTTTAGTTACAAAATAAGTAATTATTTGTGAACGCAGTAAAAAATGTGCAGGCCCAGGCGTCTCAATTAATGAAAAGTGTCTTAAATTCAGATGCAAAGTATCTTACATTCAGACGCTTTTCGATGTATTTAAGACGCGACTTAAAAATGTCTACAAAAAGTCTGCAATTAGGCTTGAACAGCAACAAGAATCTAGCCCTGAACAGTTTTAAGTGTAATCTACATGACGGTGACACCGCAACGACGCATCGCGTTCTCGTCACGATTTGAAAGTTTTGATCTAGCACTCTGGAGGTGTTACTCTGGAGATGTTGAATCAGCGGCATATTTTTTTCTGTGTAAGATGAAAAATGAAAAGTTGAGGGGGAGAGGTTTTTAAGAATAAGATGAAAGTTGGGATTGTTTAAAGAATAGTTAAAGAATAGACTTTCGATCGAGATGCTTTCGTAATTGAGACATAATTCTGGTATGAAAAGTTGTAACGAAGTCCGCCGGTGAGTAAGAATTATAAAGAAAAATCAGTAATAGAGGTTGTAAAAACTTGATACATTTTCGTAAACTGTAAACTTTGAAAAGACACTAAATCCATGCCTTTAGCACTGACATATCAGAATAAAAATAAAGTAATGTTTAAATTACTTTGTAGAAATGAAAACAGTAAGCATTCTTCGATGTGAAGGTACAAAAAGAGTGTCAACAGCACTGAAGTTGAAAGTATATAAATGATTTAATATGTCTCGAATGAATTTTGGTTTCCTATTAATATAACTACAGTTTAATAGTACATTTTCCAACAAAAAAATTCGAATCTTTTCACACTTTTCATCAACTTGTGTGTGATGTCATAACAATAAAAAAAAAGTTCGAACGTATTTGAAAAAGGTCTCGACTCTTTGAGATGTTCACACTTGTGCAAGAATTCCTTACATTATTTTTACACATATTTTCTTAACTTCGTTTCAAAAGAATCCCTTTTCGCAATAATTCCCAATGCTCCATTCTCTTGCTCCATTTCAACTACGCAATAATGTCTAACGCAATTGCTGAATTTTGAACAACATTTTACATATATGCACATTTGTCCTATACAAAAAATATCGTTGTTACTTGGTCGTTAACTCTCCAATGTAAAAAAAACATCGTCTTAATTTTCATAGGTCTCTACCTAAAAAACATTGATTTATGTAAACATTGCCACCTTGTATAGATCAATTTTGATTTTTTCTGTTCGCATTGAGTGTTATGAAATCGTTTTTCAAATGTTATAAACACTTTAATAGTTATTCCTTATGATAATGAGATAACAAAAAATCAGAATTTTATAAAACTTTAAAGTTGGGTTCTTAGAATATTATAATTAATTAATTCTCATTATTTTAACTTAACCTTTAAAACTGACTTAACCGTTCAAATGGTCAAATATTTCAGTTGATCAAATCAAACTTGTTTTTAACAAGTTTGATTTGAACGCAAGACCTTTTTCACTCAGAAACGCCTCGCACAACCCCGATTCATTTCTCTCCACTCAATCTCCCCGTAATTTACTTGCAATCAGCCTCGACGCTTCTTTATTTCGAACCATACTTAACCTAGTCTCGCCGCTTCCTTTATTTTCCTCTGTCTAGACTCTGTTTTCCGCATCTCAATCCCAACACAACGTCCCATTAAATCGCCGCGTCACCACTGAACTACAAGGAAACCCTGACGAGTAACACGTCAATGTTTCGCGTCTCGTGTCAGGTGTCTTGATACAAATGTCCAGTTTGTGGAACTGTTAATCACTTTCGCTTTAGCCCGGCACGTAGAAATAGAAAGCGCGAATGGCCAGTTCGCAAAGTGCAATGCACGAAGAAGCTGGACGTTGGTGCTTGACAAAGAAAGAGGATGACAATTACGGAATGCGAACGGCAATTACGAAGTGCAGCAGTCTTGAAAATGTTTTAGGCTTGCTGCCAACTTTTGCCATGACGTTGTAATGCGTTTCGTGTGTCTTAAAGCGCGCTCATCCAAAGGTCCATACCCTCCGATTATTGTCTTACTTTCAGCACTCGCGGATTCGCGCAGACTTGCGTCAATCGCATCCCGATCCGTGACGCGAATTACCTTTGAAGTCTGACTTAGCTTTACTTTACTTGATTTAAACTCTTTTCGGGGAACGCGATTTTGACGGTGATTTCGGATCTTGAGTGAATGACTGCTCTGATCTTTTCCTTTCATTTTTATGATCCATTTATTTCACGAGCAAACTTGACACCATTTCGCAAACGATTTCGAGAAAACGTTTCTTCGCGGATTTCGTTTAACGAGTGGCACCTTGAAAACGAATGGGTCTGGGAAATATTCTTATTCGATGCATGGAAAAGAACTTTGAGAAGATGTTATACGTTTGGAACAACCAGTCAAGTTTCATTTTGGAAAAATCTGGAAAAGTTCTTATCTGACGAAGTGTTTGCTTCAATTGGATAAAAAGTATCCATGTTTGTATTTTTAAGGAAAAGTTTCACTTTCGATTTAACTTTTAAATTTAAAATTTAACTTTCCATTCAAAATGAAATGTCTGTAAACGTGATTTCCTACCTTCATTTTATTTCAGAAATAGTGACGAAGAAAAATATAGAGGATTCATAAAAAATACAAAAGTTAAAGTAAACTTTTTTTTGTACAACATTTTTGTAAAAGTTTTTTTACAAAAAGAACTTTTGTATTTTCTGTGTAAAAAATATACAAAGTTTCTTTAACTTTTGTATGTTGTATTACCTTCTCAAGTATTTCCTCAAAACCACAGACATTCTAGTATCAGTCCTTATTCTTTCCACGTTGACCAGTGACGCTGACGAGGAATTTCTCGAGAAATAAAGGAGTTCGAACCGATCGATGGGGAATACCTGAAAACACTTGTTGATAAGAGACGATACTTGGTAAACGACACCGTCAATCGCGACCTAAATATTTGCATTTTCGCGATTACATGCCAAACATAATAAACGATTACCAAAATAATCAGCCCACCTGTTTTTGAGCCAAGAGGCGCATTAATAATAGCGTCGTTGCATCACTCAAACGCTCAGCTTGTTTCAGACATTGTAATATATATTTTTCGTAATTCGTGAAATTCGATTCGCGAGCCTGCCGATGAAGGCGCGAATCAAAATGGCCACTTGGCCAATTGACGATATTAATACGTGCCTCGGGACATAGTATTTCGAACGCGGTCGCATTAAAAATACGAGACAGTTTTTAGCCGCGTCTCGAGAGGTTTTTCGGCCACTAAATAATAGTGTTTACAAATGATTTCTTTCCATCTAAAAATACTGAAAACCGTCGAAAGCGCGTTACGAAACGAAGTTACGCGCTATTAATACGAACGTTCGGTATTTTCTGTTCGAATAAAACTATTTCGAGTTTATTTGTTTAAGGAATGTATTGCGCTGTCCGAATGTCGAACTTAGAATTTTGATTGCTTCACGGATTTGAATATCGCTCGCGCGTAAGATTGAAAATTAATAAATAATTGGTTAAGGGGAAACAGCACTGAAATGAAGTTTCCTTAAAATTGCCAGAAATAATTGTAACTTTGGCATGTGATACAAGTTTATAATGCACTTTAAGTGCCACTTAGTTTGAATCATAATTTAGAAAAGTGGTGTGTACCTGCACTGAGAAAAACAATTCGCGAAATCTGCAAAAACTTCGAAAGCTTTACAAGATATATCGTAGAAAATTCGAATTCTTCGTACCTTTTACGAATCAGTTTTGACAGTGTGCGAAAAATCAAATCCTACAGGAAGTGTCACATGTAATACCCTGGAAATTTATATAATATGCCAAAATTTTTATAATTTTTAATAATAATTATTTTAACGTATACTTCATTATTCAGTGGTGTGTCGAAATTATTAATTAAAATTTGGGTGCAATTGGAGTATAGTGAAGCTAATTAGAAAAGGAAATTGATTAAAATAAAATCTGTGCAGGCGGGAATAGGGGCGTCAATCTGGAATCGTTAAATTGGCGACGGCATCGGAGTGTGGGAATCATTAATTTGTGTCGCATAATTGTTTGATCTGTTCAGTAGGAAATGTGATTCTGTGGTTTTGAGCAAAGCTGAATGTAGAAGAGTTATTACAGTCGCATGTGCTTTAAGAAACTACAGAAGAAAAATTGCATTTATAAATTAACTCATCTTCTTGAAAATTACAAACATTAAAATTGGATTTGAAATGCATGTGCCGTGGTACTATTATTAATGTTGAGGAAGAAATTCCGAAACAATAATATAAATCTCGGATGACGATTCGTCAATGCCAGTCAGTCTTGCGGAATTATTTGAATACAAAGTTACTCATTTTATTAACTCATGTTTCATATTTGGTGACATAAACAAATGATGTTCACAGCTCGTTGACTGAAAACATATATGAACATCTAATTTCGTTCGAAAAATCACATTCTTACATTTGGAGACTCAGTTTTCTAGTTCTTCTAGTTTCTTCCTAGTTTTCTAGTTTCTTCCTAGAGTGAAAAATGTTATCCGAATTATGAACTGTAAACATCACGAAATCATTCGTCTGATTTCGACTCAGAAAATGGTTACATATGAATGACTCTACTTTGTCAGTGAATCCTAATTATTCGATTACTGAACGAACCGATTCCAATACTCACCGGCCAATCCGCTGGCCAGAATAAATTGAATCTTGTTATGCCTAAACCTTCGTTAACTGCAAGTTTCGCGCAAGTTCTGCACTGATTAATGATAGCAATGCATCATATAAAATCATCGAAAACAAAATCGGCCAGCTCGGGGCGCGCGTCAGCTATTTTTTCGCTCCGACTTGACATCGTTTCGAGGCAGTTTCAACACGGGGTCTCGGCTGTTTGCGAACGACGAGCCGCGGATAAATCATTCGCGGGCGTTTCACAATTTTGAACACCATTGTCTTTCGTCAAGTTCAATGATACTCCTTGGCTGCGATATTTGACAAGCTGACAAACAAATTTGTTTTTACTCGTCAAGAGCGACAAGATCAGGTTTAACTCGGAAATAAGAGCAAAGGTCCAACTGTGAATCACTTGTTTTCTTTAGAAAACAATGTGACTCATCGAGGGGTTTGCTGCTGAGTCTTAATTAAGTTATTATTAAATGATTGCGAAGTCAGTGTGAACAATCGTTTTGCCAAATAAAGGGATGAGCGATGAGATAAAGTTTGATATAATCTGAAGTTTGTTTAAGACCTGTAATATATATAATTATTGATCGCATATGAATATATTTCTTTTCGAGCAAACTGGAATTGAATAAACATATATTTCAAGCATCAATTGACTTTATCAACTGTATTAATTTTGATTTGAAATCTTGAATTTACTCTATATTTTCTTCACATTGTTTCTTGATTTTCAGTTATTTTCTTGAATGTTCCTAAAATACTTTAGAAATATTATTAAGGGAGAGAATAGTAGACTTTGCAACAAACGCGAAGAGTCTTAAAAACACTCATCAGAGGTTATCAAATTTCCTCCCATATCGAAGATGAAATTTTGTTGTATCGAAGTAGGTCACACTTAACTAGAAAAAGAGGCAGGAAAGTTATCTGCCGGGTTCAGAGTTCGCAATCATCTAAAGTAACATTCTCGGTACATGTACATGAACAAATCTTCCACCCAATATACGAGGGATAATTTTACTGAGAGAAATCACTTGAAATTTATTCCATATGAAATAGATTTCTTTTCTGCAGCCTATTTTCTAACAAGAGGGAGTTTCCTTTTCTCTCAAGTTTACAGTTTTTGCGTCAAAACTATTAGTTTTTCTATAGAATACTTTTAGGAATGCACATGGGAATTAATAATATAATATAAGTTAAGGAGGTACCCAAGTGACGAAATCAGTTATATGTTAAAGTTCACATTAAGGAATGTTTTTTGGCCTATTATATAAATTCTACAAAAAAACGAATTTTGAAAGAAACTAACCCAATTTTGTTCAAAATTTTCTTGTTGTATTTATACCAAATTTGTAGTCATTTTAAAAACTGTCAAAGTTACCATTTTGTGAAAAAGATCCCCCAAAATTTTCAGCACTATTGAAGGTTTATGTTAGCAATTCTAAGACATTTGAATGCTACATAATAGTCCAAGAAGTCATCCATCAAAGTGAACTTTAACATATAGCTGATTTCATTACTTAGGTTCCTCCTTAAATTGAACCTCTTGTAGAAATAGATACTCTGAAAAACTCTGAAAATTATTCTGAAAAACTCTGAAACATCTGAGAAATACTCTAAAAATCTCTGAAAAAGTCTGACAGTTACAATTATGATAGGTTTTCAGAGATTTTCAGAGTTTTCAAACTTAAATTACAGAGTCAGTAATTCTCTGAAAAATCTCTGAAACACTCTGAAACTCTCTGAAAATCTCTGATGAAGTTTGATACCATTATATAAAAATGTCATACATGTGACTCGAACCCACGACCTGTGAAGCAGAAGTATGGAAGTATAACCTCTTGGTCAAAGTTGTTATACATTTAAGAGTGATCCAAAAGCTTTACCTCAAACTATAGTATCAGAATTTATCAGAGATTTTCAGAGATTTTCAGAGAGTTTCAGAGTTTTTCAGAGAATTACGGACTCTGTAATTTAAGTCTGAAAACTCTGCAAATATCTGAAAATCTATCATAATTGATGACGAACTGGCATCCATATTTCGTGATAACAATCCAAAATACAATCTGAATATTCGAATTGTTCTCAGTTTTTCCTCTGCCTGTTTCAGATTCGAGAATAGCTCCGTAGATAGAGGATTAGATGGTGTCGAGCAGGAAACGGGTCTGAACCATCGACAGGAAGAGGAAATAGAGGCGCCCCAGCGAGATGGGGGTCGCCGATGATTTCGCGCCGAGCTTCACGCAGAAGCCGCAGCTGCGTCAGGAGGACGAGGGAAACCGGCTGATCTTCGAGTGTCAGCTGGTGAGCTCGCCGATACCGGACATCACCTGGTTCCGCGGAGAGACGCAGCTCAACGAGGATGGCAGGACCAACTTCAAGATCCAGAGCGTTGGCACCAACAAATTCCTGGTGGTGCTCGAGCTCGATGACGTCATCGAGACGGATGCCGGCCTTTACAAGGTCAAGGCCAAGAACAAGATGGGCGAGGTCGCGGCTTCTATAAACCTCAACTTCAGCCGTAAGTCACGTGACGCTGTTACCGTTCAATGCCAGTCAGAGTTCCTCCGGTGGCTTGTTTCACACTGCAACCCTTTGTTCATTCATTCTCATGTTTTAACACTTTTACAATTGTGTCAATTAAATTAAATCACGTGCAATTTCGGATGAAAATTTGTTTATAATAAAGAAAATAAATGATAAAAAGTGATAAAGACAATACAAATAAAGTTAATACAAATTAATAATAAGTTAATAAAAATGTTTTATTATTGTTTAAAATTGTTTAAATTAATTTTATTTTTTAAATGTTATTCATTTTATTTATTATTATTAATTATTAAAACGAATAGTAACGTTAGGTTAGGTGTAATTCGTGAAATATTGGGAATAAAACTGAGAAGGAGAACAAATCTTGATTTTTCGGATTAGAAACTGCTTAATTGATTAAATAAATACCAATTTTATTATGGAATAAAATTATAATTTATTAATTATAACAACAAAAATAATAAATCTTTTTTCACTGTTACCATAATGCAGTAAAAATGTACGATCTATTTTAATTACAATAACTCAACTCGAAATAATTCGAGTTTTTTCAATTTACTGAACTATGGTTGCTATAATAATTTCGATTTTCATTATATTTTATTTGACAACTGAAATGTATTTGCTTACGAGATATTAAAAATATTCAAACACAAAATTTCTGCATCTTCACTTCCTGATAAACTAAAATGTGCATAACATATCTCTAATATTTACCGAAAATATGCACCATTAAATCACAATTTACACATATACGTTTACTAAACTTAAGAGTTTGCTCAGAAATAAATAATACATGACGAGCATCTTACTTCTCAAACTCCGATGTCCCCTTAAAATAACTTTCACGTGCGAATTTACTCTGGGCAAGTTAATACTTTGCCTTTTCATAAACTCACAAAGAATTCGTACAATTTTCGTAAAAAAACCTTTATGTAAGTTCAACCCAGTTTATTCCCATGTGAAGCGTCAACGACTTCATATCAAGTGTCTCAAATAAAAAAACTGTGATATCATTGTTGTACTGCGTAAAAAGTGATTAAAAACGAGTCAAACTCCTTCGATTTAATCAACTGGTGTTAAAACTTCCACCGGATTTCGTATTAAGACAAAAATAAGGAATTGTATAGAAATCTGAAACAGAAATTTCCTCAGGGAAAAAGAAACTTTCTTCCCAAAAACTGAAATAGAAGGCATTTAATTTCTTTAGAGAAAAAGAAATTTCCTTCCTGAAAAATGGAAATATAATGTAATTTTCTTGGAGAAAAAACAAATTTTCGTATTCCAGGAAATTTTCTTCCATTTCCGAAAAACCGCCACCGAGTCTCGAACCCGACATTTTACTATTGCAAGTCGAATACTTTACCGCAGGGCCAAAGCGGTAATTCCTTCCATTTCCGTTTTTCGAGTAGAAATTATCTTTTTTCTTCAAGAAAATTTCTTTTTTTTCGTAATACAGGATCGAGTGGAACATTTAACAAGGAAATTAGAAACTTTTAATTCGAAAAGCTATCCCATAACATCCAAAATGTACGCGCAAGATTACCGTAAATTAATGCTCCCCAATGTGTCATCTCCTTCCTCAAATGTGTCATAAGTGTTTAGTAACGGCAATTATATTTTCCAGCCGTGGATGAGCCCAGAGAGAAGTAAGTTAACAAGAGTTGTCTGACGAGTGATAACGACAAATGTGTGTTGCTTCTCGCAGGGCTCCTGATGTGCTCTCTAATTCCGGCTTTCGTTTAATATTTGTCCTCAATAATCCACAGTTCGCTCCAACTGTACTTAAGCAAAAATGAAATTTCTTGGCTGTCTTCCTTGAACAAATTCAGCGCCACCTCAAACAGTATCGATTTTACACAAATTAAATTCATGTTGAACATTGGATTTATGGCCTGCACCGTTTGGAATGTGAAATGTCAAGTAGTGGAATCGGAAGACTCTGAAACGAAACTGCATACGAGTGTGGTAAATTAGAATACTGCACTTTAGCGCAGTTCGGATCAATGATTTCCGATTGAATTATAAAATGGACAGGCTAATTCCAATTTCAAGCCGATATTTAGATTGTCGTCTGGCGAAGTTATTTTATTTTTTGGTTTACGATTTTACGCGATGTATAACGAGACGATTAGAAGATTTACATGATTACCCTCACCCGGAAAACTTTTGTTCAACAAAGAGAATTTCCCTCGTAGGAATACATGTTTGAAACATTTTGAAGAACTTGGCAGTGCGATTACAGAATCTCTGAAATGAACTTTCGACAAATTTACAAATTTTCGAAAATATTTTAATGAGTTCAACATTATCTAAGCTTGAAAGTAAACTTAGTTAGCTTTTTATTTTGTTATATTTTCTAATTATTTCTATTTATTAAAAATAATGGAAAATAGTGGAAAACTAATCGAGCAATCCATGTAAATCTTTTTTCATAATATTTATCGATTAAAATATTTGTACTTTTTCAACCTTTCAATGTCGTCAAACAAAATTTAGAAATCGATATTTCATAATCTCCATAAGAAATTAATTATCTGAAATTTCGAAATGATGAGAGTTCGAATCCCATACATGGCAATGAAGTTTTTTTTTACTGATTAGTTTGCACATTTTTGACTACCTGATCTTGCGATATGTTAAAATAATTTTCAAATTTTCTAGTTGTAGTTAAATGTATTTATTATTCCGGAGGTTTGCCAGACGTTCGTTTCCGAATTGTTCCAACTTGCGCTTCAAAGTGTTTCAAAGATTAATTACTATAAGGGGCGCCAACAAACTTGATCGCAATTCCGCATAGCGACAGATCCTGGCGCTGACGCTTATTACGCTGTTGATTTTGTTATTTTAGCTGCCGAACAAGTATCGAAACGGTGAGTGCCGCTTGTGCGACTTCCATCAGTGCGTTTTGATTTATTAATAATAACGACCGCGTACGTATGCGTGCACGGAGAAAAAAAGTATATTAATTTTTCAAATAAAGTATAGAAAAAGAGGACTATATGTAAGTAAAAAGAAAATTTTAAATACAGTATATGAAAATGTTTGATAAAAATGTTAACAACTATGTTAACAAAAATGTTAACAGTTATGAAAAGGTCAGTAAGTCTGTTACTTGTCTACGTTTTATATTTACAATTTTCACAGGGGTTACATACAGTCACATTTTCGTATACTTTTTTTCTCTGTGGACGTTCCCGTGTGTTCGTGTGTGTGCCCGTAATTTACTTTTGTGCTCGTAATTGTCCCGTCCCTAATCAAAACAAACTGTTTCGTTTAAACAAATTTCTTCGGATGACTTGGCAGCCGGCGCAATTCGGCGTCCGCTGCTTAAACTAAATCTTACGGGCCATCAATTACGGCCATCGCTTTGTATTTAAATTTTAATGGCATCCGAATAATCGCAACACTTCAATTCAGCCGTGTAAATCTGTTTGCACCTCTGACGAGAATACTTTGTGCAGTTGCCTCGATTTAAACTAATTTATGTCCGAGTTGCGAGTTTGATCGTTCACTCCCCGCCCAGAAAAAATATGTTCAAAATGTATTTGCGAAGATTTAACTTCTTGTCGCAATCATATATTTTTATATATTTTTAAATAGTTTGTCGCTTGTACTTCTTAAATATATATAAAATATATGTAAAATTGACATACAGGTAATTATATATTTATTTATATTTAATGGATATATACAAAATATATAACTTTTGTAAAAATTTATTTGTACATATTTTTACATATTTTTAATGGCATACAAGTTTTTCGGTCTCATCCTTGGCACGAAATGAGGTGCTTTGTACCGAAAAAAGTATGGGTGTAATTAATGAGGCATACAATTATTGATGATAATTGTCGGAGATAATAATAATTAGACTGCCGATATTCATGTAAATGTACATTTTTTTGAGGTTTAGAGTCAGTAATGTTCAAAATCGTTTTACGATACCAAGATGGCCCTCACAGCGAAGATTGTATAATTTTTATGCTAATGTCAAGGTAATTGAGCATTTATGTCAGTTTTATGTGCGACTACTTCCGCGAACAGCGAGTCACTCCGACGGATCGTTTACATTGGGTAAATTCAATTTTAATGGTCCCAGCAAAATAAATATTATTTTTGTTTGCGGAACAGATGTTTTCTTAAACGTAATTATTTTGTTTTCTTATGAAAAGTAATAAGACTGAATGGCCATGTTTACGATTTAAATAAATAATGTCATTCAACGAGGAAGTAGATTTCACATAGTTTCAGAAGATTCCTAATGGAAGGTATTCGGAATTGGATTACTTTGATAATAGGATACACATTGTGAATGATTCTTAATGAAATAATATGATTATTGAATTAAATGTTTGGACATTTAGTGCGATTACATTTTTATAATTTTAGATAGCATTATTTTGATACTTTTATGTGCCTCATTTAAATCAGCTCATTGGTTTTCGCAAATTTACTTTATATAAATTTACTTTATATAAATAAAACTCATATACATTCACATTAAATTAAACTGAAGTGGCTGTATAAAACGTGTGTACGTCGAGAATGTGTTACGAGCGGTTTCAACGTTTTATAACTTAACGGAATTTATTTTCATTTTTTGTATCACATACATTTTTCTTGATAAATTACGCTGTTCACAAAATGTTAATCAATATATTATTAATTGTATAAAAATATTCTAAACATAAATAACTATTTTCGTCGTGCCATCAATGTTTTAACAAGTATTTGCACGAAAATCTGCAGTCTAACAACGCTAAAAGTTTCAAACCATTAATCGAAAGTCACGTGAAAAAAATGGTGTAATTTTACACGGATTTTTCAGTGGACTATAGTATTGTAACAAAACTAAACAAATTTTACTTATAGTAGCATGGACTGATGATCCCGTTTTCCGCTATGTTCAAATTTGTCTAAAACAGCTAATCGAGCGAAATTTCTTGCAGACAAATCGACGGAATCGCACCGACTTTTGCGAAAAAGCCGTCAATCCGGCAAGAGGACGATGGCAAGCGGTTGCTGTTCGAATGCCGTATTACGGCAGACCCGACGCCGAAGGTTTCGTGGTCGCACAATGGGAACGCTGTTTCCGATTCGCCTAGGCATAAGGTGACATTTTTTCGCTTACCCGAAGCATTTCCCAACGACCGTTGGTTGCATCAAAAAGCGAATCGCGTCCCGCGAATGTCGAAACGGGAATACAAACTCATAAGTGGGGCCATAAATCTTTCACGCCCAGAAATCATTCATTCAAAGCGTAAGAAATGCACGGGGGAAATAGTTGGAACAACATCAAGATCCGCTGGATCAACAGAAAATTAGGGTCAAGACAATTTAAAAACTGGTATCCGTACTCTGTATGTTCAAAATTTGAAAAACTTTAAATTTGAGTAATTTTCTGCAGTTTTCAAATACATCCTAATAAGAGGCAATATTCCTGGAATGTACCCAGAATATTTTTTTGAAATGTTTCAAATGCACCAGAAATATTTCTTAATATTCCAGGTACATTTCAGGAATGTGCCAAAAATATTTCTGGAACATTTATAAAAAGTGTTTTCGTAAGTTATAAAAAATTTACCTTATTTTCGGAACTTAAACAACTTTAAAAATGTTAGGATTTTCGAAATATACTAGAAATTCTTCTGCTATGTTCCAGAAATATTTTTTTGGAAAATGCCAGGAATATTTTTCACGAAGATTTAATATTCCTGGAATTTATTAGGGATATATTAATGTATTGAAATAATCCTGGTGCATTAAAAATACATTTCAGGAATATTCTGTACATCCACTTTTAAGGACCGTTTGTCCTTTTTTCGCCTGAAAAACCCTAAAAATTGAGATAGTCTCTTACTGACGTTTCACGAGAGAAAATTATGTTTACAGCTGACCGTCGACAAAGATGGCCACTCATACTTCGCCACACTTGAAATCAAGAACGTGACTGTGGAGGACGCTGGCAAATACAAAGTCACAGCGAAGAATGAGCTCGGCGAATCGAACGCGACGATATCCCTCAACTTCGACAGTAAGTTGCTCCTACATGGACTTCTCAATACTTGAGATACAACTAGAGACATAACGCGATCAATAACTATCAACTCGGGATGTATATCGATCAACCGACCATATCTCAGCTAAATTCTAACTAAACTGTAACGCAAATGTTTCCTTTTGTCAATTTATGTTCATTCTATTCGCGCTTCATAAAGCTCGAACACTTTGATTCGTTTGTCTTTGAAATAGGTCGACAAAAACGCACGCAAAATAATTCCGTGTACATAATTCCGCTAATGCGCATACCCGCGATAACCTGCGTTTTTGTCGCGCCGCCCTTTGTTCTCACTGTTTTACTTTATAGATGAAATTTCTAAACGTTTCGATCAGCTCGATAAACCAGAAGAAAGGCAACGATATACAACCCAGAGGTCGGATTCGGCCGATTTAAAATAGTCACCGTAGATAGTCTAGCACAGTTTCACAAATCATAGTATTAATGATTAATACTACGTGCGTAACGTAACGCTGCTTGAATAAAAAACCGTCATTTAATAATTCATTATTAATTTTCCACGGCCATCAATCCGAAGAGCTAGTCGCGATTGATTGGACGGAAGAGGACAGTCGAACAGCACCCATGCTCTCGCTTCGTTAGGTTGCTGCAGTAATTTTGACATTTTGTAATTTTGACTTTTTAGATGTTTGCCGTGTGTAACGTAACTATCACTACAAATTCAGTACGAAACGCTAACCACAGTCGCGCATTGTATGAACGTACAGGTGGATAAAAGCTGCGGCAATTCATTTTGAATAGGACAATGGGGCAATATTTCTACACTCAGTGAACGATGGCAGTGACCAGAAAATTCTTTCGTGAGGGCTGCTGTTGTCGCTGGTTGTTTAAACATTGCATTGTACTGTTCGACATAATTTCGTGGACCTTTTCTTCTACCTGTATAAACCCATTTGCGAGTTATCTGAGTTCTGGCATAATTTTGAATGAAAACAATTCATGATAATGGACAATGATTTTATGTTACCGAGTAAAAAATGTTTCGAAGAATGATTCTGTTTTCCAACAAGAAAATTGTAACCTTAACAATATATATCGTTACCCTTGGTAAAGGTTCCTACAAATCCTAATCATTGTCTCAAAAATTTCTCTACAGTCACAAATGTGTCCTCTATCCCAGGTAAAAATTATTCCCAGTTTCTAGAAAGGCTCAGTCCATTTTAACTATTTACTAGCTAGTAACTGCATAGCAGTGTGACGCAGTAATTGAAGAGGCACTAACCAGGTCAAGTATAACTATTGAGTGCCTAACCAGAAACTAATAAGTTCGAACTTGACATGTTCCAACTATCTAGTTTCTAGATAGAACTATCCAGCACCTAGATGGAAACTGGACAATTAAACTAGACAAGTTTAACTAGTCAGTGCCTCGACAAATCTAGAGAAAACTGGACAAAACTGATCAAATTTTTACTTGGGCACATTTATCGGCGGATCAGAACCGGAGACGCAGTGCAACGCAAATTAATTATAACGTAATGATATATGAGGCTTAAATACTTTTGGGCGTCAGCAATGTTTGCTTGCGAGACACAGCTGCGCCAGTCGTACTACGTAATAATTTTTTTACTACGTAACACCATAAAACAAAACTGTTTTACGGCGTTAGGTCTCTAATTTTATTGTACTGGTTAATAAGTTGCCAACTTTGCTTGACAAATCTTGCTTACATAGGTGCTACCTGAACTATACAAATTCTATTATTGTATATCATTGTATATTATTATATATTATTGTATCAAGACAGACGTTAGTTGTCGACGCCAAGATTAAGTAGAATAATAACCAGAGATTACATATTATTGTATAATTGTATAAAATTGAGAAAAACTAGGAAAGATTACGCATTTGAATATAGTAAAGAAGTATTTTTTCATTTCACGATGGTGCCGCCGAAAGATTAAAGACAGCCACTCCAACGTCAACCCTACGTAGTTTCGGTCTTTTCATTTTGCACGTCAGTATACTGACAATAATTACTTCATGTGATATTAAAATAAGAATAAAAATCGTAAGGAATAGTACGAAAACCAGATCGAATTCCACCGTTCCGGTTAAATGTAGATAGACAAGTTTGGTTTCTCAGATACAATCTCTCTCTCTCTCAGTGTACATTATCCCCAATAAACATATTGCAGTTTAGCATTAAAAATGGGACTCATAATCAAATAAAAATAATTTGTGTCTTCATTTCAGGCTAACCGGAATAATACTGAATAATAAAGATCTAAATATTCAACAAAAAATGATACATCCGATACAGACAAGCGCTGAAAATTTACGAGAATTTTGCGAGAAGGGAATGGTTTTCGTGCAAGCAAAAAAACGCTTTATCCCGTGGTCGGCGGAAGTGATTCCTGCACTATAAGAAAATTTCCATTAAGGTGATTTATCAGTGCTAAAGGTACGGAGTTAGTGGCTTTTTACTTTATGTTGTTAAAACATTTTGTTTTAAAATTATCTGATAGCCAATTGATTAATTTTTCGTGGGAGATTTTAGACATGTATAAAAGTTTTATAATTATTTTGTTAGTTTTGTTAGGTTTGGAAATATGATTTTTTCCACTTAAAATATACTTCCAACAATTGAGCGAATCAAAAGAATTGCTATACTTTCTTTTGATAAAGATTCTCCCAAATGGAACAAATTGAATGACTGTGCGTTTTTTGTAAAAGTAATTATTTTAATTGTGTAAATAAAAAGACACTAATCTAGTAAATTTTGGCTGATAAATCACCTTAAGTTTTTCAATTAAGTGAAAAATGTATTATTTATTCTGATTAATTATGCAGGAATGGCGTAACTTGAACTCTGTTGAAATATGACAACATCACCCTAATGGTAAAACGAAAATCGTAAAAATTTTGTTTAACCCTTTTATCTTGAAACGTTCATTTACCTAGTAAAGGACTAGGTAATTGAACTTAGACTATTTTACTGTAAAACAATATCGTTTACGCAATAAATTTTCCCTTTTACTGTAAAAGGGATCGCATTACGGTTAAAGGGTCTTTCTTAAAGTGTGTGTAACCTTAGGCATTTCCGTCAAACAGGAATTACTTTTCCCTATAAGCAAAAAATATTATACAAAATTATATAATATAAGTATAACATTACAATTCTGTACAGATATAGTAGTAATATTGAATAATATTTTTTGCTGTTTTTTTCTTTCTCGCGTGGCCACGGGAACTTAAGGAGGTTCCGGCATGTTCTAAAAATAATGAGAATTTGTTAGAAAAAATATATGTTGTAGAGCAAAAAATTTCCTTCAAGTAAACCATATTTAACAGAAAAAAGTTTAATCACGACCAGGGGAGTGAAACGGGCTAGTTTGGACTGTCCCCTTAAAAAACAATGACACCAGAGGCGCTAGTAGTATATCG
>JABFPB010003002.1:0-18312 GCA_022817645.1 Ceratoteleas bidentatus | reverse complement strand
TTCTCACTGTTTTTAGTGAGAAAAGTACTCCCTTTTCTCACTACAAACTGTGAGAAAAGTAGGCACTTTTACCGCACAAGTAAGAAAAAAAATGTTGACTGGGCTTCCATGCGCGGAGATAGTTTCGGACTATGATTCATCCCAGCATAAGTTTTTATGTTGTGTTATATTGTGATAAAAATTATAAATAATATTTATTTTTGATGAAAAATTGCTTTTATATTGAATAAATATCATTTCATCCATATATATTAACAATAAAATCCCCAAAATGGCATCATAAACTGGAGAACCTCAGCCGGTGTACTCACTGCACGGCGCGAGTAACCGTGTAATTTTTTTGGCTCGAGTAACGGAAGGTTAAGATTTTTTATAAACATTTTTACCTTGTTTTATATTATACCAGTGTACCAGTATTATATTATAATTGAACAATGGCTGCGAAAACTGTGAGCACTAGGTTAAAGATACATACAAATCTCGATACTAGTGTAAGAAAACGTCTAATTTTTATAAAAGTGTACTTTGTAAACTAAAAAATTATAAATAAAGAGTTTTTAAAAGTCAAAGATCGGATACCTTTCTTTTTTGGGAATTTCAAAAAAATTCCAAAAAATTTCAAAAAAATTCCAAAAATTTCAAAAAAATCCGAAAAATTCCAAACATTTCAAAAAAATTAAAAAAAAAATTCCCAAAAATTTCAAAAATATTCAAAAAAATTCCAAAAATTTCAAAAAATTTCAAAAAAATTCAAAAAAATAAAAAAAAATTTCAAAAAAAATTACAAAAATTTCAAAAAAATTCCGATAATTTCATAAAAATTTCAAATAATTCTACAAAATTCTTAAAAAATTCTAAAAAATTACAAAAAAAATCGAAAAAATTTCTAGAAAATTCCAAAAAACTTAAACAATTCAACAAAATTCCCAAAAGCTAACTAAAATCATTAAAAAAGCAGAAAAATTACCTCACAATTCCCAAAGCAATTTTTTGGTATTTTTTTGATGTTTGTAATTTTTTTTAAAATTTTGGAAATTTATGGAATTTTTTTAAATTTTTGCAATTGTTTGAAATTAAAAAAATTTTTTTTTAATTTCAAACAATTTTCTTAATTTTTTTAGAAGTACTTTGAAATTTTTGACACTTTTTTGAAATTTTTAGAATTTTTTTGAATTTTCTAGGGAGTTTTTTGAAAATTTTTGAATTTTTTTTGCATTTTTTTGCACATTTTTACACAGTTAAATATTTAGGATACGCGATACGCGATTCACGGTACAAGATACATTTTGTATCGCGTATCGCTGATCGTTCGCGACGCAAGATACTGTAACGTTTCGACATTTACAGCCCTGGCTAATTTGTCGAACGCTAACAAATAAACAAATTATTTAAACCAAAACTGATCAAATTTACAGTAAACATTAAATTAAATTGTGAAATCCCGAAGATTGAAAAGAAATGCGTTAATTTGATCAAATCTAATTTTTTTTGTGTTGGTGAATTTAACCGACACTAACACGTGTGTCGGTTAAATTCATCAACACAAACAAATAACCAGTTAATTTCACCAGCTATCTGTGTTTCCGGTTAAATTCGCCAGAACTTCGCCAAACTCGGTTAGATTCACTGAGTTGGTGGAAAACAAAAGAAAAGCGCCTTCTAGGGCGGAAATGAAAGTTGCCTATTCAGGCAAGGACAATGTATTACCTTAGCCGCTGAGTGCTCATTACTAAGCCAGTAAAATTCACCAGCTTGTCCACTGCAGTGTGGTAATTCTGGAGCAGTGACGAAACTCCGCTGAGTCCCATCATTTATCGAAAATAAAAACCAATACTTTTATGAGAATCCTAAAATAACCGATAACAGCGCCGCCTATCGTCAAATTCTGCGGCCACTGTGATTCATTCAGAGAAAGTGTGTCAAAAAGTTTATCAAAATAAAAAACTGAGTATACCAATCGATTGGAATTAATTTTCGGAACTGAAAAATACCTGGTTTCAACAGAAAAAAAATGTAAAATGAACAATTTGTTGTTTTTGAGAATCAGTAGTTGAATTGAGTGAACAATTTGTTGTTTTTGAGAATCAGTAGTTGAATTGAGTCACGCCATCTTAGGCTTAAGATGGCGTCACGCAGTATTGTCGTGGCGTCACGCGCCGTCCCGCCGACGCCGCTCGCTTTTCCCTCTCTCGTATTCCGTTCCGAGTGTTCCTCGCGTTTCGCGTTCGTTGGTGCGCCGGGGCACTCTCGGTGGCTCGCGTTCTAGTGTTTCGTTAGTGTTTTCGCGTAACGCTAAACTATCGCGATACAAGATACTTTTGTATCGCGTAACGCTGAAAATTCGCGATATAAGTTACAAATTTATCGCGTATCGTTAAAAGTTCGCGATACGCGTAAGTATCGCGTATCTTTTTCATCGTCGATACATGATGTATCGCGTACATGCCCAACCCTGATTGCTAACAACATGATATTACATGTACAATGAGTTTATTAATCTACAACAAATTCTTGGTAAAGATTTGATAATTATAAATTGTTCATACAATTTATCAATCAATCAACCTATCAATCAAACCAATAAAGAATTCAAAATACAAAAAAATTGTTCCTTTATCATTCAACGAATTATTTTCGTCAAATCTTTTTAATCATTGAAAACATATCATGAATCTAATTATAAATTATTTGCAGTACAATGTGAAAAATTATTTTTCATTATTTTATTTATTTTATATCTTATAATGAGATAAAATATATGCACTGGTGCAATAACGGCGCCAGGAACATCCACTTGGCCCTGCACTGGTACGACATTGTAGCCAGGAACATCCACTAGGTCGTGCATTAGTGTGTCGAAGTCGCCGGTGTCATCACCCGGGACGTGTACTGGTGCGACATCGTCGCCGAGGTCTTCACCCGGGACGTGCACTGATGCAACATCGTTGCCGGGGTCGTCACCCGGGATATACACTGGTGGGACATCGTCGCCAGGAACATCCCCTAGAATGTGCACTGGTGCGACATCGTCTTCAGGGACTGACCCGGGGAAGTGTACTGGTGCGACATCGTCTTCAGGGACTGACACGGGGAAGTGTACTGGTGCGACATTGTCGCGAAGAACATCCCATAGGTGAAGGACTAGTTTATCAACGTCGCCCTCCCCTCCCCCTCCCCCCTCTCCTCCCATTTTTTTAAGCATTTTTTGACCTGAAAAACGTGATTTTTTCAACAGTAATCGAAAAAGGGCAAATAAATCTGACTAATTTTGGTTTGAATACTTTGTCTACTGTAAAAACTTTATTGTAAACGTAAAAGTTCCGTGTTAATGGGCGATTAGACTTTTGGCCACGTTTTCGTTCATATTTCCCACTGTGCAATGAGTCGAATGATGTACAAGTGAATACGGATTTTAACCGAATCCGTATTCACTTGTCGATCTTTCAATTCGACAAGTGAATACAAATTTTTCGTGGATTTTTCGATTAAATAAAGAAAATCAGTTGAATTTATTTCAGTACTTTACGCCGGATTAAAGTAGTTTAAAAAAGTAGTCAATCCGTAGACGGATTCATTAGTGAAATTATTAATCCGTGATATTGCAGTGTCCATATACATTGAATTTAAGTAACCTAAAAAAGTAGTTAACCTGCCAGAAAGTATTAAAAAACGCGATTCATTCGTATTGAAAATTTAGAAAATTTCAGTATTTTTCAATACGATTCCGGTTACTAGGCTACATTTAGCTCCGAATGGGCCGCAACCGTATTCAGCATAATTTTTTATCAATACGTGATTTGCCGTGGTTTCGAAACATGTAATTTTGAAACTGTAACTTGAAAGGTAACTTTGAAATTGACATGTAACTTAAAAATTGACAATCTCTGTAACTTAATTATTCTTAATCACTTTTCAGTATGGTATTTGCAATTTTAATAGCGGTGTATTTGGTAAGGCAACGGACTTACGTTTGGGAGCCAAGAGTTCGAATCTTATTGTGGTCATATATTTTTTTTAAAGTATTCCAAAGTATTCATTTTGGAGTACTTTGGTTCTCCGTGGTTTTCCCCACATTCATGAACTATTTGTACGGAAAAGAATTTGAGGACAAATTCCGTATTAATTAATTTGACCCATTTGTCTTCGGTCTCCGGAAAGTGAAATGTTTCGTTAATTAACTACTGATTAAACTAGTTGGTTGAATCATTAAAATTTAGGTCAATTTACCACTATCCGAAAGATCTGGGTCATTCAATCTTTGGTTAATTTAAATAAATATTTGGTTGATTTTATCAAATGTTTCATTCAATGAAATAGATATTAAGGAAAAAAATTATATATATCGTTATTTAGATATCGTACTACGTGGAGTCCTCTATCGGTTAACTGCATACACATCGTTTATTGTAACCAAATATTTTTCTGAGTAAATGTTACCGAAGTAAACATACAGAAAAAAAATCTCGTTCGAAATATCGAAATCAAATTCGTTGAGCATTTATCGTTTATTGTTATGGTGCACTCAGAAAAATAATTTAGGTGTCTCAAATAAATTTATTTGGAAAAATTTAGTTGCGCTAAATGAATATTTATTTGGAACTAATAAGTCCTTATTTCGTGTGAGTAAGTTAATTTATTTGCTAAAAATATATATTTTAACTGAGAGTTGTGAACCCAGTATACTTATTTATCCCAAATAAATCATTTATTTTTTACCATTTCAAATAAATTATTTATTTATGCTAAAGTGAATTTAATTGGAACTAATATATTATTTTTCTGAGTCTACCGACTTTTTTAATTACTAATGCAAACTCTAATCTTTTTCTCGATAAATACAAATTTACATTCAAATAAACATTCTTCTAGACTATACCTGATTCCGAATTACAAAAATAAAAATATTTATTCAGTATTTCACACTGAAATAAGTCACAACTTACACCGAATTGTCAGACTCCGGCCATTTTTAACAGTGCACAATTTTGAATTTGTGGTTAAAGTGGCTTCGGTCAAACTGTCGAGCGCTCTTTTTGATGCATTAATGCTACTACGGGGAGAAAAAACACCAATGGCCATAAAACATGGTGTTAACCAGGTCAGGTTATTGCGTTTTATTATCAAAGCGAGGGGGCATATTTTTTTCTATTGCCGCGTTTTATTTCCACTTTTATATCGACCATTTTTCATGCGCCGAGTTAATCGTCAAGTTTGCGAATCGTCGCTGTTTTATATGGGTTATACAGTCGAGAAAGAAATGTCTACAAATTCGTTACAACGGCTAGATGCTGAAAAAATGATGTCAAGTTTTAGTCGTGAATCGGAATTTGAGTATTTCAGACATTTTTTCGTTAATAGAGTTATAGTAAAATGTCAGAATTGCACATATTTTCAACTTTTTTGACAACTTCGAATAAGCAAAATATTTCGTGTCAACGCTTTCGTAAAATGAAATTTAAATTAGTTTCAGGAAAAGAGAATTAAGCGATTTTTACAAACCGTACTATGATTTCATTTTATCATTTCGAGAAATCATTACCTATAATACTCTGAAGGCATTAAAGACCCAAAAGTTCTGTTTTGAAATTAGAATTGCAAATATCTGAAAATCATAAAAAAGTCATTCAAGTGGGTTTTCCTGAAAATTATAGATGACACCAGATATGAGTTTTAATTAAACTTTGATGTCGAATACCTTGAATTTTAGGTAGTGAAAGTCGATTAAAATTTGTGCAAAAGTCGAAACCAAATGGAAATTAAAAGTTACTTGCATTTTGATGATTGGTTTCCCAAGGTCGTTGTTTTATTGCTAAGTAATTAACAACTTTTCGAGAGAACGATTAAATTTTACACCGAGAAAACTGATTTGTATAACTATTAAAACGTCAGTTTGCTATGACTGGACATTTCCATAGAAGTCAGATATACTTAAATGAATTTTTCGAAATTTGGGTAATAGATACAATCACTGACAATGAAGGTGACGCGTATTTCATCAAATATGAATATCCAAAAAACAGCACACTTTGCTTTCATTTTATTTATAACAACTATCTATATATGTGCAGTCCTCAGGAAATAACCTGTGAAGAAATGACTTAAAAATACAATATTGATTATTGCACTAATATTTTACATATGAACAGAAATACTTTCACTGATTGGTTATCCCTTCAAAATATCCTAAATATGTACATATATCAGAACGTAGAATTTTTAGACCAAATGTGAGATTTCCAGCCAATTGTATAAATTACTCTACTGAAATGTCATCCACATTTTTCCCCCAAAGCCGGCATGTTTAACGATACGCAAATGAACGAAGCGTAATTATGTCGATGTCCCGCTGAACTTGGTCCAGACGACAAAATCGAGTGAAATGTAATCCTTTTTTCACGACTTGTAACACGACTAACCAGGCGCAAACACGCCACCAGCAAACGAACAAGCCCCGCTGAAATTTTAACGACCGCCGATAATTGCCGACGAATTCGCGAGCCGTTCCGCCGTCGCGACCGGGAATATCGGCGAATCGCTCGGAGCATTACGCAAAACAAATAATTTGCGCGACAAACTGCGAGCGTGTTTCGCCATTAAAATGCAGCGCGCTCAAGTCCATTACGGTGTTTACGCGCAATATTTTTGCCGACGCGCGAACTTAGTCAAATGCTATAATAATCCGGCCAAGTTAGAATCGGTTTGAAATAAGTAAATCGCCCGGCAATAAAACACATTTCGCAACGGCCCTTTTTACAGGGCCGTAAAAAATTAACGCCGCGCCCCGGCAAGCGGACAAAAGAGACGTAGAAACGAGCCTGTAAAATAACCGTAAAAGGCAAAATAATGAAACATACTTCGGACAGTTTAGCGGCGCACGCGCGCACACCTGAGGATTCGAGCGATCGGGTCAACCTGTCCGATATGGCGCATTTTTTTACGGCGCGCCAACTCGAGTTGTTAAATAAAAGTACACCGGCGCTATTGTTTCGCGCCTTTTTTTCGGGCAAAAACAATTTCGCCGCGCGGCAGCAAATTTTCACGTCATGCGGCGAGCATCTTGACGTGATTTATGATGTAAATTCCGGCGTTAGGTTTTATACCGACGGCGCAGTAAAGGGTAAGATCCGGTGTAGCGTTTTATGCAGACGTTCGGAGTTTAATCTGACGTTAAATGTAACAACGGCTCTAACAGGCGCGAAATTGTCGCGCAAATTCTATGCGTTTCTTCGATATTGTTTATTGGTCCGATTTGATACGGGAAAATGCGACGGTTAAAATGGTATTCAATCTTTTGCGGAAAATTGGATCAGCCGTCAGTTGGGGTGTAGGGGCTTGCGATGTATCTCGGGAGAAAAAGTTATTGATCGTTTGTTGATCGAACGGTGATCGAAGGGAGAGTAATGTCTATTGACCGTTAAGTGATCAGCGGAATGAAACTTTTTCGATCATGATTTCGTCGATTTTAATTCGCGTTTGCTCGTTTCGAGTTTGCGCAAAGTGTTGGGGAGGCGGAAATGAGGAGATATTTTTTATCGTCCGAGGGAGACCTGAAAGGTATTTCTGCCAAAGACTAATCTTGTAATCACTCAATGATTGATAGAGATCATCATTAGCGATGATCACTTTTCGATGCAAACGGATTCATATTCATCCATTTTGAATTTAAACTTGTAAGTACGGATTGTCCCGACGGTTTTTGTGCCGATGAGCGCTCGTAAATATCGATAATACCCTTTTTCAAATGCAGTTTATAGCTGTGATACATTACTTCTTAAAATAATTAACTGTTAAATGCATACATTTTAAGTACATTGTCAGATTTTAATATACATTTCCGGACGTTATTTCAGAACATTTTTAACCCAATATGCGCATTTTAAAGAGTTTTAATAATGTTCATCCTGAAAACCTGCAAGATTTTATGCAAGGAAATATTTGTATACCTTGCTCAACTGGAATAATACCTCAAGAAATTAAAATTTACATTTGTGCACTTGGCCAGAGACACTATCGTGTATATTTATTTATCTTGTACACTGAAAAAAATTCTGACTGTTTCCAAGTATATTATATTCTTAGATGAGATATTCTTGAAGGAAGTATATTTTAGTTGCAAACAAGTATATTTTACTTGAAACTATCATATGTCTACGTCATTCAAGCATATTTCACTTAAACGAAGTGAAATATATTCTCAATATTTTTGAGAATATTATATACTTGATTCAAGTGAAATATACTTGAATCAAGGTTCCTTTTTTTAGTGTGTATTATTTATTTACAATGCAAAGTCAAAAAGTCATATTTAACAACAAAACCAGAAATCTGATTCTCAACAAAAATCATTTCTACTCAACTACGCTTGTTCCACTCCAAAAAGATTGACTTTCCACTCTGAAAACACTTCACCCTCTTCCTTCCTGTTTGCGTTTCAAAATATCCCAGCTGAAGTTACACTCGAAAAAGCGCATCGCTCTCTCACTCTTCCTGAGCGTAAAAATCCGAATGATTTAGTTGTTTGACGAAATAATTAAGCTCGCCGTCAAACGGGGCGCCGTCCTAAATCGTCATAAATGTAACCCAGCATCGCCTCTCCAGCAAACTGATTCCGAATTCCTCGCGCTCAGCGCGAAATCTACCGTGTCAACAATTCTTCACTCGCGTACACAGTCGTACATCTCGCATAAGACCCGACGACGCCGCCGGCATCGGATTTAATAACAGATTTCGTCCAAGTATCCGTCATCCCCGGGACCCGGGGCTCGGCCCTCGCGTCCAATATTTGATCTAATAAATTTTTGTTGATGGCGCGACTGTCGCGTTATTGGCGGTCGCGCTCAAAACCGACCGATCAATCAGAATAACGAGCCGAGTAATGGCCCGGGTGCGTGCACGGTGCAAGATTAATGCACGCAGAATTTTGGAACAAAAATTATCATACTTTATGGTAACGCGGCCGTAAGCAATGCTAACTAGGACGAGTGCTATCGGTAAAAAGTCGGATTTGATTGAATTTTCTGGCAGAATTGCGAGGAAAATTTTGTAGAGGAAATGGAAGTTTAAAATTGTACGAAATTTATTTGTACTCTGAGAAATAGTATATTAGAGAAAGGAAAATAGGAGATTTTCGACGAGTGGCAAGAAATGAGAACACTGAGAAAAATGGTCCTTTTGATTCAAAACGATTCATAGCCAAAAAGAATATCCTTCTGTCCTGAAAGGTGTTCTTTTTCTAGTAAAAGGGATCATTTTCTGAGAAGAGAAATCCTTTTTTCGATTTTACTAATTTACTATTTCCCTCCGGATTTATTAAGTGATGAAAACGGTATTGTACTGTAGATGTGGTGAAATTTCGGATTCACACTGAGAAAATGAAAGAATGATTTTAGCTATTTAAATGGTATTGATAACCTTCAGAGATTGTAAAACGTTACTATCTAAAACAGTCAAATGTGTTAATTTTTCACTATTTTTAATAAACAACCGATTGCTAAAAGGAGCTTATAACAATTGCAATTATGAAACGCTAAATTAATTTTAACTTAAAACTATTTTTAATTGAAATTATTTGATCACTATTAATTAAATCCCACTTTAATTTAAACTTGTTAATCAAAATAGTATGGACGTATTATGTTTTCATGCTAATTTTACCTCAGCACTGTAAACAATAAGTGTTGTTAATAGATTAACAACCAAGTCATCTTCTTCTTATTCATTAACACAACGTTTAATTTGCTAGCTATCTCTGGTAAAAAAATCGATTGCAAATATGCGGAAATGAGTCTGCAAAAATCTGCAAATAATATGAAAAAGTTAAAAAAAACTGCATACATCTCTAAAAGTCCATTATAGTTTAGACTACTCTTTTTATTTCTAAAACTGTTTTCCGATTCGTCCTAGACTTTTACCAGCCTTCACACATATTTTCATAACTTTTCAGATTTTGTCAGACACCTTCAAACGTTTTTACCAACCACCGCTCTTTTCCAATATAACGTTATGAAAATTCAGCTTATTCTGTCTTATTACAATATCATTTTCTCCCTGCGAAATAACGCGTTGCAATTGGTAATTCCCGTGCATTGCAAAAGTTACGAGTCACATTGCAGCTTTCACGAATTCGTTTAACACTGTAATATTTGTCACATCACAGGTGTCACTGCACTTATCCGGCTTGTGTGGGCGTTGCCATGAAGCGTGAGAATTTTTATTCCATATTTTTCTCCGTTCGTCCGCGCATTCATATGAACATAATAACGGGGTGCGCACTTTTTTTGAACGTCGCGAGCGCCTCCTCCGGCAGCCAGTGCTTCCAGAACGCCGCGATCTGAGTGAAATTCAAGCCGATATCCTCGTGACCTAATCCCGGCAAGATAAATGGCCCGGTGAATGTTTGCGAAAGAAGATCTGTTAAATTCTTCAAACACTGCAAGCGCAGTTCATCGCTCATTGCCGCGCCGTGCGATAGGGCGTCCCTGCAACAGAAAAGGAGGGAAGTCTCAATGATGATGTCATTTATGTATACGCCGGTGAATGGCGTATTGAAAGCGCGCGGCGCCGAGCAAATTCAGACGCGAAAAAAGGCGGATTGTAGGAGCACGCTTTAATTCAATGCAAATTTATGTCGACTCGGCAGCTGCGCCTAATGAATCAAATGTCGCCCGATTGTTTCACACATTCTTTCGCGTCGAGAGACAGGGTGCGGAGTGGGCGAGGGGTTTATGGGAGTGCTGAAAAATCGATGGTCGTTGATGTG
This sequence comes from Ceratoteleas bidentatus, assembly GCA_022817645.1. Classification (NCBI taxonomy): domain Eukaryota; kingdom Metazoa; phylum Arthropoda; class Insecta; order Hymenoptera; family Scelionidae; genus Ceratoteleas; species Ceratoteleas bidentatus. The sequence goes on along the minus strand of JABFPB010003002.1, from coordinate 7,553 downwards.
ACGAGCGATTGGAAGCTATCGGCGAGAGGTGGCCAGGTATGGAGTTAGATGAGGGGTTGGTGGAAGGATTTTTTTCAGCAAAGCAAAAAAAGGATGGCGAAAGTTGAGTTTGACTACTTGGAATAGTAGGTGGGAGAATAAGATGGATTTGGAAGGTTGAATTTAAATTTGTAACATTTGTATGGATGGAAGAAGCTATTTGAGGTTGAGATTGTGGAGGATTTATTAGGTTGAAGCTACGTTTTTAAGGGATTCATATTTTTCACTAGACTGAGATAAGTACATTTATTTTGTTACTTGGTAAAAGTGTAAGTGGTTGCAGCACTTCAGTAGGAAAGGTTATTTTTATGATTGTCTTTAAAAATATTAAGGTGAATAAAGAGTGATACGTACAGGAAGTTCAAAGACATTATTTTCGATTAAAATAATAGAACCGAATTTAGGCGTAATATAATCTGTACTACTTAAATTTCAAAGTCTTATAATTCAAGTTTTAAGACTATCACACACACTGAGAAAAAGAAATTGTACATATTGTAACTATCTGCATAGTAAAATTGTTGAAGCGTTTATTGGTTGAAACAAATGAACCGAGCTTTCTCGTTGGTTGAAACAAATGAATCGAGCTCTCTCATTGGCTAAATGCCTTACAATGTGAATTGTAACACCTTTTACAATGTCACATTGTAAAAGGTGTTACAACGTAAATTACAATGTAACGGTTACAATGTAAATTGTTCACGTTACAATATGGTTTTCTCAGTGTGGTAACAAGTGAGAGTGTGTTGACGCTCGTGTGGCCAGAGCGCAGGAACGTGTCAAGAGCGTTTCCATGGCGTTTTAAGGTCAGGGCAAGAAATATTTCTCTTTTTTTCGAGTCGAGCCCACGATTCGCAATTACAACATGACTCCCAGTGACTTCTTCAGAAATGTTTGTTTGTGTCTAGTTTTGTGTTGTCCCCCCCGCATATGCTGACTTGTGAAGGCGATGACTTTTTTACAGCCCTGCGAGATCGTAGCGCCCACTCACTTTTAGCGCGCGCTTTTTCTCTACCCGACGCCGCCCATATGTAGAGGGGGTCATGCGTACAGGCAATGAGTTAAATTAATGTTTCCACGCACAAACATTTAAGTGAAATTTTTACTGACAAATCGGTCACATGATCTCTAAATAATTTTATCAAAGTATACTAATCAGAATAGCAGACATATTACGCCAAGTTTATCGCACATAAAGTTTCTTCATTGATTTACGCGATAGTGATTACTCGCTAAAATAGAAGATTGTACATGAATTGAAAATGTGTCGGACAACTGCGGGTAATTAACGGAAATTGATCTGCCATTTAACATTTGTAACTCACAACGTCGTTGAACAAATCAGGAGAATCAGTCGTGGCCTTTTCGAATGCTTCAAATTCTTCTTCCGTGGAAATTGGCATTGCACACGGATTAGTCGGCTTTACTATATTTGCAAATTTTGCAGCAGCGTTCCTGTGTAAAATGAAAATTATGTTTAAGTTAATAAATAATAACATGTTGATTTGTTATCAATTACGCAAATTCGAAACATACTCTAGTTCTCCTGCAAAATAAGTTTTCAAGTCCGACGAAGTCTTCATTGGGCATCGTTTTTATTTCAGCATATCACGATTCTGAAATGAACGCCATTATTGGTTAAACATTAATTGTATAAACCTTTGAGATCTGCATTGTAAGCGTTGAAAATGAAATGCAAGCGCTATTTATTACTGATTTTATCTTAGTAAATAGATAATAATTCAGCTTCGATAATTGTGGCATAATGCGTGTACCGATATCAGCTTAACAAACACCGGTATACATAATTGTTATAATTACCATTTTCGCTATCTAAATCCAGTGGATCAGCACTCAGCGTTGACAAAGCACATTCACCTCCTTCTGGCATTACCGCTGCCGTCAAAGTTGTTGAAGAAATACATTTTTCACCCGCTGATATCCGCGATCGTGCTACTGTCATCTGCTGTACAGTCGCCGGAATATATTTTGAAGAGGCTGGTACACGAATGAAGGTCGTTTAACGTGTACGTTTGCCAATCCTCGCGGCAGTTCAATATCTGAGTTTCGAACAAAAATTGTCAATGGTATGCCTAAAAGCATGGCATAATACGTACTGATATAAATATTACCATTATTTGTTTTGTCGTGTGTATCCAGTGAATCAGTATTCATACTGATCAGTGAATCATATACGACGGGCATTGGCGCTGGCGTGAAAGTGGTTAAAGGAACGTGTATAACCCACTGGTATCTGCGATCGTGTTACTGTCATCTGCTGTGTAATCGCCGGAGTATATGTTGAAGAGGCTGGTATACTGAGCAGTGAAGGTTGATTGACGCGTACGTTTGCTGATACTCGCGGCAGTCCAGAATCTGCGTTTCTGACAATTTTTATCATTTAATTATTGAAAGAATTTAATTGCAAAACCTACCATCATTCTCCATCAGCTTCTTCAGGTGTTGAATAGAAACCGTTGCGTTTCTTCGTTTTTCGACTTCAGTTTTTGACAGGAATCCATCCTCACTGTCCGTTGTTTGTAACCTTGCCGGCTTTGGTTGTTTCGGTCTCATTGATTTTCGAACGTCTTTGGGCATTCTGCAATCGAACCATGAGCTTCAGAAGATATTTCCAATAATGCAAACATACACTTACATTATTTCATACGTAAATATGAAATAATGCGACATCAATATTGAAATGTTTAGAAATATTAAACATGTAAATATATTGCTGTCATACATGAAATCTACATCTACGTTTACTGTTGACACACAGACCATAACTCACCCATCATTTGATCCATTAAATCAGCAACAGAATTGACTTTTTGTTGTACTCAGATTAGTTTATAATACATTTTTACTAACACAATGTTATGAAAATTTACGTAAATTTTATTACAAATGTATTTATGAACTTACGACCTTCGAGCAAGCTACTCGATCCACCTGCTCTCTGATCGTATGTTCATTTAGAGTAAAATTTAAAATTGAAATAACTCCGCGACAATAAAAGTTCCAGGAATTGGATCCAAGTGTTCGTCCTCGTCGTCATCAGCAAATTCCTCTGTGTCGTCATTATGTATGTATTATTAATGTCTTGGTACGTGCTTTTCCAGAACGGCATTTTAAAGCATTTTGATTTTACATTTTCAACTTTTATTGGGTAGAGATTGCCTGTCAAATTTGAACATTTATATATTCCGTTTGATGTGGACTCAATACCGACACTATAAAACTTGTGAACTCGTTTAAATGGCTTTATTAATAAATATGTCACGTCACCACGTACAACGATGTTTACTTATTAGATTTTCAAATGTGTTCCATGGATGGTGTCGCCATCTCGGCTGACTTCGGTCTGTGCGCGAGTGCGCATGCGTGATTTGTTCAACTGTTCAACGCCGGGGCTTTCGCCTCAGTTTGGTCTTTGTAGTTGTGAAGAGAATAAAGACTGTTCAACCCGTAAACCGCATCTCTTTATTGAATGTAAAGACAGAATGTCAACAGGTTATGGGCCTCGCACATTTCAACTGCGCTGGTGAATAAGTGGAAGGAATTCTGCGCTGTGCATTTGTCAGGTATGATGCCATTAAACCCAGGTCAGGGTGAGTCCCGAACACAAATTGCTGTTGTGTTTTGTGAATTTGGTGGGAGCAGATGGCAGCCACGAGAAATCGCTGAAAAGCGATGTGGAACAAGTGAACGAAATTAAACGAACGAATGAGAACAAATGACGAAAGCGTTTGATAAGCTGTCGGAAAATAATGCTATCTGAAAAGAATAGCGCCCTCCTAAGAATTGTATCAACCAAATATTCGAAATTAATTAATCATGTTTTGGATTTTGTCAGAAGGTCAAGAAAAGTAAAACGACGTGATCGGAGAGGTGTCAGAGATGACGTCCAAAATAGCGGAGCTAGTCCTCAAATGCACAAGCTTGTTGGGACTAAGCGACGAAACGACAGCGACGTTTAAAATCAACGACGGCTTCTGCGTGATTGAATTCACTTCTGGTGCAGAAGTTAGGTTAAGTACGTACGATTTTGTTTAGATAGCTGTATAAATACGTAAATTTGGATCCGGATCATTATCAATATTATTTTGATATTGTGTTATATTGTCTATTTATTTAGAATATCGATATTCAAAACTACGACTGGTATAACGAAGATTGAGCTCTAGATTATAATTAACTAATCTATCTGAATTCAGAACAAAATAAAAACGCACAGTTGAAATGTGCGAGGCCCATAACCTGTTGACATTCTGTCTTTATATTCAATAAAGAGATGCGGTTTACGGGTTGAACAGTCTTTATTCTCTTCACAACTACAGAGACCAAACTGAGGCGAAAGCCCCGGCGTTGAACAGTTGAACAAATCACGCATGCGCACTCGCGCATAGACCGAAGTCAGCCGAGATGGCGATACCATCCATGGAACACATTTGAAAATCTAACAAGTAAACATCGTTGTACGTGGTGACGTGTCATATTTATTAATATAAAGCCATTTAAACGAGTTCACAAGTTTTATAGTGTCGGTATTGAGTCCACATCAAACGGAATATATAAATGTTCAAATTTGACAGACAATCCCTACCCAATAAAAGTTGAGTTACCGTCGTACAATAAAAATCACAATAAATACGATGGACTATTAACGATGTGTAATAAATAGAAAAATCTGCTTAAGACACTCAAAAACCATTCCCTAGGTTTCTCGAGTTAAAGGCAATTGTGTTCATTGCTGGAAACTCGAGGGACTAGGATTGTTTGGAAACAAGCGATAGTAACGTGTGTGGACAAACAATTCAGCTTTAAATTTTTTTGCTTGTGTTCAATGGAAAAGTTTCAAAGCAAAGTTGCATGTACTCCAAAATAAACGAATAAAGGCAAAGAAACATGTTAAACTATACCGTTTGGCTTTGTTGTAAACTTTAGGTCAAGAATCCCTAAAAGGGGATTGGAACGATATAAAGGCAGAATTGGAGATACTTGGACAAATCCAGAGTAATGGCGACGGTACAAGTGAACTGAAACTCAACATCAATGCGTCGGAAATAGAAAATCAAGTTGAAATCTCTGAAAGCGAAGAAGAGAGACTGCTGCAGGAGGACGACTCTGCTGAAAAGTCGATTTCTCCTGAAAAAGAGATCGACTCTAATAAAAATGCTAAAAAAGAGATCGCCTCTTCTGAAAATGCTGAAGTGGTTGTCTCTTCTGAAAATGCTGAAGTGTTCGACTCGTCTAAAACAGATGAAGTGGTGCAATCTACAGCATCTATTAATTCCGACGCTAAGATCGCAACTATGTCTAAAGAATCGACTAGAAATCTCGAGAACGAAGGTAAACGAAGTGATTTAAAACGACTGGTGACCAAATACAAAATTTTTAAGGTTAACGAAGAAAACTATAAACGAGCGAAAAATGACAGAAATAATGTAAATACGAAGATTAATACGAATAAGGAAACGATGTGTAAAAATCTTTCGATCCTAGGTGTGTTAGGAAGTTCGCGAGAGAGTCCAAGTAAAGACAAGCAACAACATGGCAGTCAACAAGACAGGAAGAGGAAAGTCAACGCGGAAGAAGATTTGGGTCCAGAAAACATAAAAGAATTAAAAGATATGTTCAAACTAACTCTTGTTATGCAAAAAATAATGCAAGATGGTTTAATGATGTGGTATGAACAGCTTGAGCAACAAAAGGAACAACGACAAGTGAAAAAAGCCATAATTGAATCTGATACGACCCTTTTCCCTGAATCCATCCCGCATGCCGCAAACCCACTAACCTCGAAATTAACTGAAACTTCCGAAATGAAGAACACAAACTCAAATAAGGATAAACGACCCAAAAGCATCCCTGACTGAGACAAAGACAGTAATACTAAACATGAATACCGTTTGACTCCGCGAGTAAAATATGAACACTCTCTCTCTTCATTGAGTTTTTCACTCCGAATTACGAACAATGGATCTACTATACGCAATAGATAAGACTTTAACTCCACCGGATGGACTAAATGATAAAATTAAAGAAAAGCATCGTTTTAAGGTTAGGGATATACTAATCAACAGAATCGATCAAAGCTATCACTCAAAGATTTTACAAATACACGATCCAGTTAAAATACTGGAAGTTCTAAAAGCTTTTAAACGATGTGAATTTAATGTTACGAGCGTTAGTTTACGAAACAATTATATTCCATTCAGTACGTAATTAATTACAGTGGCGATGTAATTTTGGGATCGTTTCGACGAGATTGTTCGCAACTATGAAACGATGCCGGACACCAAACCCCTTTCTAAGGACGAAAAGTGCGATGCCTTTTACAACGCAATTATGACTAACGTTCCTGAAATCCGTCGAATTCCTAACAAAAAGTCAAACTGGGAAAAATCTAACATATGATGCTTTAAAAACGTTCATTATTCAGGCAGAGGCAAATCGCGCTCAAACGACAGTCGGTAACACAAAGGCGGTAGCTACAGCTTCGTACACTAAAACTTCAGGAACGAAAGGTGCTACGAGTGTGACGATATGGGTCATTTAAAGAACGAATGCCCGAAGGAATGAACGAAGGAAGGGACAAGGTTTACGTAAATGCTACGAATGTAACGATTTTACAACGCATATAGCTGCTCAATGTCCACAACGCTTAAACAGAATGGAACGAAATTCTGTTAAGAAAGGAAAGAAAAGTAAACCATTTAACAGAAACGACAGTAACGGAAAATCGAACAAATTTCACGCTCAAAACAAACGATCAGTTAACACTCGAGGGGTCAAGAACAACTTCAATAATAATAATTACTCAAAAACGAATAGACGGGGTCAACAAGGATGGAACGACAGTAAAACGAGAAAAGAAAACCTCCCCACGAGAGTAAACCTTGCAGACATGCAGAAAAACGTCAAAACAGGTATGTTTCTATAAAGTAATCACATCGCTGGTGTGACTCTTTCATGTTGGACTGATAAAGGAGAATACTCTCCTTTTGGTGGCCAAGAGAAAACTGTCATAGATTTAGACAAAAATTGTGAGACATCTAATGGGAAAAACGAATTCTATTCTTCCTTTATTGTCGACTCAGGGGCAACAGAACATCTTACAAATTCTAGAGAGATTTTCCACGATTTTGTAAACGAAAGTAGAAGTTTGATCAAATGTGCCAATAAAAACAAAAATGCTGATTTAATCGCTAAAGGTAAAGGCACTATTCACGTATTATCTAACGAAGGTAAGGGGAATATGTTCAAGTTAAATAATGTCATATACTCGCCTGAACTATCGGAAAATCTACTTTCATTGCGTCATTTTGCGGAATTGGGTTATAAAATAAAACTAGATGACAAACGCGTAATAATACATGATTCTGAAACAGATAAGATTTTTGCGACAGGAATATATCGATGGCTGGGTGGAAGAAGGTGCCGTTTCAGGAGGGACTCGAAGAAGGTGCCGTTTCAGAAGGGGCTCGAAGAAGGTGCCGTTTCAGAAAGTG
>JABFPB010003001.1:0-18315 GCA_022817645.1 Ceratoteleas bidentatus | reverse complement strand
TTACGACGTTCAGATTCATGAGTCTTCTTATATTCAGAGCGCTTTCTTTTCACTTCAACTTCATCATCAATTGTTTGAAATATTTTTTTAGGTCTACCTCTTTTTCTTGTCACAGGGAATGATTCAAGGAGGGGGATATTTTTTTAATAGGAATAAAAGTAAGATATCCTACACAATGATTGATCGTTGAGTAAATTGGAAGCCGTCGTTCCCAGTCCCAAAATTAGATTGCCCATTTCTTGGAGCGCGCAGACCAATAAATGCTGGCTGAATAAAGTCTCTTGGTTGCAGTCTTTTGCGTTTTCCGGACTGAAGTCTGAAATACAAATGTGCAGATTAGATATATAATAATCGTCCAATGAAAAATGTTAAATGAGTTGTGAGAAACCCAAAACAAAAATCCACCTATGGAGTTCATTTGCTTCAATATGATATGTGCGATTTCCTTCACCGCAGCTGCTTGCGCGCCCTCTCCCAGCATTTTGCCAATCGTTCCGCGAAGTATGAAATTGATGCATTTCCTGGAGTAAACCGCGTCAACGTGGGAACTCGCCGCTTTGGGATTCGCCACCAAATCCAAAACGTGCGCCACCAGAGTACTTATGTTGCGTTCGAGCCAGGTTGCTCCCAGCATTTGGACTAAGACAACGTATGCCTGGAATTTAATCAAAAAATTAGACGAGAAATTAAAAGAAATAAAAATTAAATTTCCTGACTAAAAATGTGGTTACTTAAGATTTCTAGAGAATTTTTGTTTAGTAATTACTAATTATTAAGATCATTTTTTTATTTTAATGATATTGTTTAATTCTTTATAATTGAACGTTTTGATTTGTTATAGCAAAATAAGACAAATTAATAAATATTTTGCAAAACTCGTACATGAGTGACTCCAACTCGAACTTCTCTGTTGACTCCGGAACTGCCTTTTATAATTTCGCCGGTTCCTTTCAAAAATCCAACGCCACCTCGTAAAAATCCAGACAGCAAAATGTTCAGAACTTCGTCCACCGAAATCTGTTTATTCACTTTATTCTGCATCACTGAAAAAAAATTTTTTTTTTTTTTTTGACAAATCTTTAATATAAAATTCGCTTATTATTATTTTTTTTATTGTAACTTTTTCATGTGACCAATATGAACAAAATTTGTGAAATTTGTGAAAATTGATCAAATGAAAAACTTAAAATTATTATTTAAAAAAAGTATATTAGCAAGATTTTGCCATGATGAAATACCAGCAACATTTTGGCCTTTCGGTGGAGTGATTTGTGTCATTGCCACCAGAGTTCCGAGCAGCTTAGCGACCGAACATCGAACCTCGTAATTCGAGCCTTCGAAAGATCGGAAACAAAGACTCGCGACGCTTTCGATTTCCGTGGTGTACAAAAAAGGAGCGTGGTTCAACATTTCCAGAAGACACTGAAAAAGAAGGGGGAAATTTGTTCATTAAATAAGTTTCAACGAGTAATTTGGTTGTAATTATTGGGTGGATATGTGATTTGTGTGTACCTTTGCAGAGGCACACCTAACAGCCATAACTCTGTCAGTGAGACAGTGGCGACAAACTTTGTAAATTTCCTTGTGAACGTTCGTTACTGCTGACCCCATTCCTGCACATACCTAAACCCAAAAATAGCAGTAAATAATTTAAATAATTTAAAGAAAAAAATTATATTAACAATAATCGAAGAATCCATTTTATGTCTGTTAAATTTATTAAAGATGTTTACAAAATTGATTATAATTAATAATTAAAAAGAAGAATGAAGAAAATTAGTGATCATCCATTAAAATAAAATAATTAAATCACTGATTAAATCTCAACACTAAAACCAGTAATTAATTAGGTTTTATTAGTTTGTTAATCTTTTTAAACTGTATTAAATTAAAAAAGTTTAATTAAAAATTTAATTTTAATTAATTTGGAGTTAATGACAAAACAAAATGTGAGTAGTAGATATGTACAATATTTGAATAATTCCACTTGCCTTTTCAAGAGTATTCATAATTTCGATTCGAGTCTGGGATTCGGCGGATCTCAAGGACTTGATCAAAATCTGCACCGTTTCCTCGTAGGACCTACCCATCATTCGCCCAAGTTTCTCATACATGCAACCCACACAGCATATCGCAGCTCTGAAATACGTGACCTTAATTAAAACGTCTTGATCACGAGAACCGAACAATCCATTATTACTACGGATCAGATGAAAGCACCCAATTATTTCCCACTTCTACGAATAACGAAATTAATCATTTCTTCCCAGAAAATGATCTTTTTCTCTACAATTTCTCACCCCAGTTATTTAATCGATAATGATCAATCCGTTAAATATCTTTCAAATCCAAATAATTCTTCATAATTTCACATTTAGTCACAAATTTTGCCAATGAAATTAAATGACAAAGAATTACAAATAAATTTGCAAATTTGTTGTTTTATCTTTGTTTTTAAATTTAAGATTTTTAGATTTAAGATTGCTTAAGTTAAATAATTTTTGTGTTACAAATAAGTTTCCAAATTTTTTCTTTAACTTTCATAATTTTAGATTTCAATTAGAAATTTGCTTAGTTTCTTTCTTTTTTTTTGGTACAATGAAGTAACTAAATTTGTACTTTAAATTTGCACTATTTTAGAATTCAGATTAGAGGTTTGCCTAAATAATTTTTTGTTTTATATCATTAAAGTATTACAGTTTCGTGGGCAGGAAACTAGGCGAGTCGTCCTTGTTTTTCAGAATGTCATTGCATTTGTTGACGGTGTCAAATAATAGAAAAGTGTCTCCAACACTGAACAAAGTTGCGAGACATCGAGCAATCAAACGTCTGGTTGGAGGCCCTGGTGCGCCCTGCATATGACGAGTCAATTGTTCCACCAATTTTTGTTGGCATTCTTTTATGTCATTCTGAAACCACCAGTGTAAAATATTACGGATGTTCTAACAAAAAATTGAAATAAGGATTAACTTTTTAAAAAAATGTCTGAGAAAGTTCATACTGATTAAATTTATTTTCTAAAATTTCGACGATTTTTACCATTCAGTTATCAAGAATTTAATTACTGAAAATTGTTTGTTTAATAATATATTAAAAAAAAATTAAAAACAAGAAAAATAAAAAAGAAATAAATGTTTGTCTGTCAAATTGAGTCTAATTTATGAAATGATTGCAACATTCATTTCACATTTTAGGATGTGATTCGTTCCAGAAAATGTGTTTATGAACAAACCAATCACTCCCATTGGCATTTCAAGGGACTTGATATTTCACCTCAGAAAGCAATTAGTAAGCAGTCCCATTGCTCCCCTAAATGTCACGCTCCACTTTTCCGAACAAAAAGCCACCCTCACCTTTTGCGCCGCAATCAGGACCTTATCCAAAAAGCGTAGCCATTCGAAGACGAAAATGGGGCGCTTTGCTTCTGGAAGCTGGTTCAGGGCATCCTCGTTCAACGTCAAACTGTGACTCAACTCCATCATGTTCGTTTATTGTAAATCTGCAATTTACAGACTTACAAAATTTGGAGATAATTCATTGGAATTAAACTTTTTATTATATTTAACTTCATTTACTAAATAAAATTTCAATTTATGGAGGTATAAACAATTTATTATTTATTATAATAAAAAAAAATTTTTTGTCAAACATTTTTGGCAAAAATTTAATTGAATCAATTATTACTCTATGCAGAAATTGCCATATTTACTCTGTTTTGTTCCATAAAATCATATTTTATCTTGAATAATCAGTGAAAAATATTGTTTGATTTAAATTCATTTTAATTTTGATTCATTTTTTAAACTCTTATAAAATTGAAACAAACAATTACAATAGCTTCATTTAAATGATAGGAACTCAAATTAATTCTCTTCGATTTTACAATTATGTACATCATCTAACATATGATATCTACAAACACCCAATTCCACCAATTAAACTGCACCATCCCAATAAAGAATAATTACAAAACACATCACACTCCAACATTCCAATCCTCGCAAAATCACATTTATCCTTTTAAGGTGTCACTCCCTCAAACACCATCGACCCTCTCCATTGGCCAATCTCACTGACCCAATGAAATTGGGTAAAAATCGAACCCACCTTTCCTTCCCGAAACACACACACCAAAAACCACCACATCATTCACTCACACCACCACATAACATCCACATCCTAACCTCAGCCACAAACCAAAACAAACGTCAAAACCAAAACAAAACGTCAAAACCAAAACAAAACGTCAAACCCAAAACACTTTGCATAATTGTCAAACCAAAATAAGACGACCGAATCGTCCCACATTTTCACAAATACCTTTTCGCTATTTTACCCACTAAAACTTCACACCCCAATTTCGCACATCTCGCGGCCTATTTCTGCCGAAAAACTCGGGTTCGCTGATCGTCGCGACTTTTTCGATCGGAAAATATCATCGGGACGAGATCGCGACTGGGATCATCGTCGCCGAGATTACACTGGCGCGGACCAATCAGACGCGAGATCCACTCGCGCGAGCGATGTCTTCTGACGGCCGACGGTGGCGCCACCGTCGACACCGTTTGAAAGTTCGCAGTTTGAAAGCGGAAAGCAGTCATCCAGAGTGCAAATTCGCAGGAAAAAGTAAACAAAGTGGAAAAAACTGATTGATTTTTTATTTCGATTGAAAGTTTGCGCGATTTCGCGCGGAATTCGGTGTGATTTGTTTACGTTTTTGCGCGGCGTTTCGGGTTGTTTACTTTCCGAGTCAGCTTTTTGTGGCAGCTGCGAATGTAAACAATGTAAAGTCGGTATTGAGGAGAGAGAGAGGAGTTTGAGAAATTTCGGTGAGTTTCGTTGCAGCGATTATTATTTTTGCTATGGTTTTTATTGTTGTTGTCTATGCTGGTTTTGGGGAATTGTGGTGCAACTGTTTTGGCATTGTTGGGGCTGTTTTGGTGTGATTGTTGACGATGTTTCAGATGTTTTCAAGTCAGTTGGAAGTGGAGATTTTGAGGAAGGATTACGAGGCCGAAATGAACAAAATGAAACCGCGATTGGTGTTTTTCGATGTGCAAGCGACCGGGACGTCGATCGACGATCAGATCATCCAGTTGGTCGCCACCAAAAGTAATTACGATATGTTCCAGGTGTATATGATGCCGCTTTTGAATATAAGTGAGGCGTCGAGTGCTATGAATGGTATATTTTTCTTTTTTAATTTATTTTTATCACCTTTTCTTGTTCGATAAACAATATTTAGTTATTTATTTTTTTATATATGAAATAACATAGCCATTATCTTGGACATGTGACACAAAAAGAATGTATAAAAAAGGAATCTTTTCGAAGAAAAAAGGAGGTATATGTTTATTTATTTATTTATCTTAGGGTTGCAAGTTCATGGAAAAAAGCTCTACCACAATGGTGAGGTTGTTCCATGCGTTGGTCAGAGGATAGCAATGCAGAGTTTCATCGAATATTTGAAACCTGGTCCCGTGATTCTGATGGCACACAACGGCAAGCACCTTCACTTTCCCCTCCTGTTGAACGAAATCGCAGAAGCCAACATGCTGGATGACTTCGACGAAATCATCTTTGGTTCGTTTTGATGCACTAAAACTTGCCCTAATTGTGAAGAATATTTTCTACTACGTATTTGTAAAAATATGCAGTAAATCTTTCAAAAAGTCAACTTTTTGAAAGATTGTATTCATTTTACTTTTTTAACTTCACCTTAATTCTGATTTGATATAATTTCAACATTTGAAACCAAATCGGATTTGTGTCCATTTGACAATTAGAATTTCAGAAAACATTTGTTGGCATTGATATATTTTTATTGATTTCTTCACGATTCTTGTCACAATAATTCACATCAAAACAGAAATGTTATCTATCGATTGTATATATTTGAATTTTTTTTTATTCATTTGAAAGAAAATTTTTATTTACTTAAAAAAAACCTATGTATATTTACATCTACAATGAAAACAAGTAAAAACTGGCGGAGATAATACATTGATGGTACTTAAGTAACAACGAAGAATTAATGCAACACACAATTTTCTTGTCAAACTATACTGTTTAACACTGATTCTATTGCAAAGTCTTTTTCATCAAAATAATTGCTGTCTTTGCATCTTTTTCATCGCTTTTCATAGTTTCATAAAATTCTATAAGAAAAATATGTTCTAATGTGCTATTGTCCAATATTTGCACATATATTGTCTGATACTCCATTTGAGTTGTATTAGATTATATTTAGCCAATTGCTGCAAATACTGTTGTTCCCTACGGCCCCAATTTTCCCTCCATTCTCTGAAAACTCACAATTTTTATCTAGGTAATACAAAAAAATCGTTTACACCCCGGTCGACAAACCCTATTTTGCGTCCTTGCAAAACATACCACTAAAATAAACAGCTCATCGAAAACTGAAAATAGTTCTGCGAACCCCAGAAAAGTTTGGAAAACCTGATCCTCGACAAGCCACCCTACATTAAGGGGAGGTTCTCATTCAAATGACCAAAAAGTAGGCAAAGTTTGGCATTTTTTGGGCCAGTGAAAAAACACAGAAGGAAACGGTTTGGGATTCAAAAAGATCATACTTTAGTCTTTATTTGTCAATTTGTTCAACTAAAAAAACACAAAATGGCGCCGTGGTGAGATCTTATTCAAGGTAATGTTTTCAAAACTGCGGACACTCTCACTTGAAAACGATTCAATTTACAAACTTCAACTTTTGAGCCCGCGAAAGAAAACCTTTGTCATCGGAGGATGGACCTATAAAATTTCCAAATTCTTTGTATTCGCTATTTTTTTTGAAACCCTAAAGTGGAAAAAAGGGCTGGAAAATCGACCTCAAAGTTTGAGATCGCTCCATATCGTCAAATTTGAAGTTTTTTACCCGTTCTTCGGTCTATCCTCCAATAATTTTAATTTACTTTTGGGCCCTATTGTTCGTTTCGTGTTTCAGATCGATCCTAAGGCAGCAGAGTTTCCGCAGTTTTGGAATTCCGCGCTGACATTATCTTGAATAAGATCTCACCACGGGCGCCATTTTGTTTTTTTTTTAGTTGTAAAAATTTGAAAATAAAGCCTAAAGTATGATCTTTTTGAATCCCAAAACCGTTTCCTTCTACGTATTTTCATTGGCCCCAAAAAAATTCCAAACCTTGCCTACTTTTTAGTCATTTGAAAGAGAAACTCCCCTTAAGAACCCACTCCCCCTCCCCTCATCTATAATACGCCATGGCGGAAAACGCAAGTTACCCTAGGGCGGAAAGTTGCATTTTCAAATATACCATTCCATAAAACCCCCACCCTATTCCAGGTTTCTGCGACAGCCTGCAGCTCCTCAAAAACCGCTTCCCCGAACGTCGGGCCGAGAACCTCAGCTTCAGACTGGTGTCCCTCTACCGGGACCTGGTGAAAGACGACCTGGCCAGCTTCCCCATGGACAGCCACTACCGGGTGCTGATGCTCCGCGACATCTTCAACTGCGTGGAGATCAAATTCAAGTACATCGTCGACCACTGCAGCTCGTTCATCGTCGAGATGAACGCCTGCCACCGTCTGATCGTGAACGCGGCGAACCGCAGCTCGCTGAATCGGGCCTTCCACCGGTTGCTGCCTCCGAGAACGATCAGACGCATGAGTAGCGTCGGCATCAGCTTTGAGCTGCTGCGGGAAAAGTACCAGAAAATGGGCGCGAAGGGGGTGATAATGCTGCTGACCAAGCCGGTGGATGGGCGCCCCCTGGTGATGCTGTGCAAGTACACCTTGGGAGTCATCCTGGCGACAGTCAAGAGGCATGTGATGGGGGGTCCTAAGTTCCGGAACAACTCGATCTGAGCTCTGGACTGGTGTTAAGATATTTATTCTCGATCGGCTGGACAGTTTTGCAACAAAACTGGTGATTTGAGGGAGTTTTTTGGGTTTTATTTTATACAAGGGTGGGAAGATTCCCTGGAGAAAGATACCCTTCCAAAGGTAGGAAGATCCAGGGAATTTTCCTACCGTTGAAGATTCCCTGGAGGAAGATGATATGCTTATCCAGGAGTAGGAATAAGAATTTTGTTTCCATCTACTGTTCTTTAATCGTCTGAATAGATACCACATCAGTCTACCTGTCTATTCATTTTAATCCCAAGTATCTAGATACCAATCCCACCCATCCACCCATCCACCTCCTCCATACCTTCAAGAACCCAACCCAATCCCAAGCGTCGCGAACTTTACAAGACCTCATTGCTACCGTCCGGCAATTTATTCAGCAATCCTGCAACCCTCAACTTCGGCAAGTACGGGTTCTTCTTCACAAATTCATCGTAAGTGCAGGCGTAGGTGAACCCGTGCAGATATCTATGGGTATAATCCATGTTAAGAATCCAGATCAAGTCCCTGATCACGTTCTTGCAGATCACGGACCTGATATCGCTCCAGAAGGGGTTGTTAACGGTAACCAACACCACCGCCAGCTGACTGATCGGCTCGTACACCAGCTTGAACAGCAGCTCCGGGATCATTAGCTTGAACTTATTGTTCACATTTTTTATGTCGCTACTCAAAAACGCCTGGACGATCTTGCCCTGCTGGTAGTTCTGCAGCTCCAGGATGCCCAAGGTACCGGTATAAGCGTGGAGCCTCCGGTTCTTGTTGATGGCCAGCTTCCGCACGGACTCCTCGACTTTGTTCCAGTTGCCACCGTTGATTGTCTTCCACATTGGAGCGGTGTTCATGTAGTAGAAGGTCGCTTCTTGCTGAGATATGTAGAATAGGTCTGCTTTGGGTACGAGATGTCCACGTTCTAGGTACTGGTTGTCCAAATGGTTGGGAACAGCTGGAAGGAATCGGTATTTCTACTTAAAGAAGGAGAACATCTTGAGGAAAGTATGATTTAATCCAGAAAACTGTAATATTTCATGACAAACCAAAACCGAATTATCTAAACTTTCGTATTTATCAACAGGAATGCCTCCAGACTAGTGGGAAGACCTAGATCTCTAGACTACTATGTAAATCTTTTAAACAATTAAAAAAATGCAAACCCCATGACTATAAATTTATTCATTTTACCATCTACCTCTACCCTATTCCCTTTCGTCTTTTCAGACCCAGAAGACTTCTATTTACCGTCATTCTTGATATAATCCTGCATCTTCCCGAAGAGGAATTTGAAGCTATCTATCTGATGTCGCTTATCGTACGCCAGTTGGATCTCTTCGGGCATTTTATCCCAGTCAAACTGCGAGCGCGCATTCCTCGGGAAGGTCTGCTTGTTCCTGATAGCTGGGTGGATCTCGGCGACTGCCATCAGAGGACGATTTAGGATGGGGTTGTAGCAGACCCCCAGCACCTCGAGGAACCAGTCGGCCTCCAAGTTGACCTGCTGAAGGGACTCGTTGTACATGTTGTAGCCCGCGACGAAGTACTGCATTCTAGGATCAGAGCAGAACTCCGAGAACTGGGGCAGGGGGACTTTGAGCAGCAACCGAGGCTGCGGCGGTTTCTTGCACTCGACGCTCCGGATGTCCCACTCGGCCTTGGCGGAGTCGAAGAAGAATGAGCGATCTCGCGTGCAGGTGGCCCGGGTGTACCACCTGCGCATATTTTTCTTCGCGTTGAACATGTAGGGGGACTTGAAGCTGTTGTCCCCTGGACAGGCGAGCAGCACAGTTTCGTCCTTTTCGAAGATCAGGTGATGCGACTGGCCCTCGGGGTAGACGAAGTAATCATCCTTGATGATCAGAGGTGAGTATCGGTCTATTTCATTCTTGGCATCCACCAGGCAATGCGAATTGACTGCAATGGTTTGGGGTGGAGGTTTAATGGAAAATGTATTATGCTCTATTGACTGAGCTAGCCGGAAATTTAACCGATGGATAATGAAGTATAGATGGCTTTGATTTGAAGTGTGGTAGGACAGTCCAGAGATTGGTTCTGAGTCTTTTAATCTGAGATGGTGGGTTATTGGAAAATGTATTTTGCTCTACTGACTGAACTAGCCGGAAATTTAACTGATGGGTAATGAAGTATGGATGACTTTGATTTTAAGTTTGCTGGGCTAATCCAGAAATGGGCATTGACTGTATTAGGCTGAGATGGTGGTTAATGGAAAATGTATTATGCTCTATTGACTGAGCTAGCCGGAAATTTAACCGATGGATAATGAAGTATGGATGACTTTGACTTGAAGTTTGGTAAGACAATCCAGGGATTGGCATTGATTGTATTATTCTGAGATGGTGGGTTGGTGGAAAATGTATTATGCTCTACTGACTAAGCTAGCCGGAAACTGAACTGCTGAATAATGAAGTATGGATGACTTTGATTTGAAGTTTGGTGGGACAATCCAGAAAGGGACATTGACTGTATTAATCTGATATGGTGGTTTAATGGAAAATGTACTATGCTCGATTGACTGAGCTAGCGGGAAATTGAATTACTGAATAATGAAGTATGGATGACTTTGATTTAAAGTTTGGTTGGACAATCCAGAAATGGTCATTGACTGTAATGGTCTGAGATAGTGGTTTAATGGAAAATTTACTATGCTCTATTGACTGAAGTAGCCAGAAATTTATCGGATGGATAATATATGAAGTATTTTGATTCAACTTCCAAAAAGGCTTTTAATAAATTTAGCAACATTTTAATAAATGAAAATATGAAACTTGTACGACCTTATTAGTTCAGATTTCTTTACTAGTACAATTTTTAGAAACTTTCCAATAACAAAACTTACTAAGAGGCAACTGCAATGCCAATCCGAAAATAAAAACACAGAACCGTAATCCAACCATTTTTGTCTACCAATTACGACGAATTAGACTATCTAAACCAAAAAATACTGAATGCTACAAAAACGTGATAGACACTTATATACCTCATTACGATCACTCTTCCTGTCAAACAATACTCGTTTAATTCTTCTTTTGTGACCTTTTTCATTCAAATCCACATCTTTGTTCTCCTCATAAATCTTTCCAGTTGCATAAACGTTTACGTGCATTCGAAAAACGCGCGTTTATCTCTCTTGATGCGAACGCGCATTAGCATTACCAATTTTGCAAAACCATGCGCCACGATAAACCACTTATTAATTCCGAGACACTCCATCCTTTAATTTATTTCTTTGAAAATGCATTAAAAATAAAAAATTGCATCAAAAAGACCAAAGAAATTTTAAAAAATCGCAATTACCTTTTAATATAATTTATTTTAACCCACCGTCGGTAATGCAGAACTTTCTGCAAAAACACTTTAAAAACCCCCTTTTTTAATTAAAAAACCTCCCATTTTCCCTTAAAACCTTCCAATTTTCCTAAAAATTCTCACCCCCAAAATCCTCCCCCCACTTTCACCCCGCAACCTAACCTTACCGACGCGAACCGCGGACAACAACAAAGATGGCATGCACTTTGACAACAAGCATTCCCGACGTATTTTTCCCTGTTTACTAAAAAATATCTTCACGTCGAATCCTTTTTTTCGCGAAAACCGTATTTAACTTAACCTCAAAATTCGACAATGACGCGCGAGGTATCGTGTTTGTTCGCGTTTTTTCCGCATCGATTGACAGCACTGACATAAGATGCGACGTAAAATGTGACATTTCCCCGAGGAAGACGTCCGAATCAGGATGGAGTGCGTGAAGCGGGAGCTGGGCATCCCGGACAAGTATCTGCACTGGGTGGACGGCCGGGTGGGCGCGATCGTCGGCAGATCCTGGCTGTCAAATTTGTTGACAGTTGGTCCTGTCAGTTTTTCGCCCCATGACAGGTTGTCCGCCGAGGAAATCGCGGCCCAGCCGACGAACGAGGAGCTGGGGCATAGCTGGATGAGAATCTACATCAAGGTAGGGATTTTAGGTTATGTTGTTGTTTATGTTGTCAAAGTTGGTTTTGTTATTTTTAGTTGTTTAGTTGAGATATATGCTTGTTTACACTTAAAGAGTTTGTTTACGTTTTGACAGTGTTTACTTTTATCTTTGTTTATATTTTGAGAATTGTTTATTTTATTGCAGTTTGTTTACATTTTGAAACGGTTTGTTTACATCTGGTAGCAGTTTATTTATATTTTTAAACAGTTTATTTGTTGTTTACATTTTGGAATTATTTGATTCATTTTTGAACTGTTTATTTATTCTTTTAAGCAATTTTTTATCATTTGGAAGTATTTATTTACGTATTATCACAGTTTGTTTACATTGTGTAATTTTTGTTTACATTTTGAATCTCTTTGTTTACATTTTGGAACTGTTTGTTTACGTTTTTGTAACAGCTGTTTACATGTTTATACACTTCAGGTTTATACAAAATACAAGAAACATGCAATTCCATTGCCAAGGGGCAGACGGTCTCTACATTCCAAAGTACAAACCGAGCTAACTTTTGCTCAAATGTTACATTATGTTTCCGAAACGAATTACAGGAATTTGTGGAAGGAGTCGTATAAGAAACATTACAGTAAGTTTGAGAGGCAAAATATTTAGTTGGAAAATAAGTGATAAAAATGTTCAGATAAAAAAGTTCAGTTTAAATGCGAATGCATTTACAAATTTGAATATTAAATTTGAATTACAAATGTAAGGTTTCCATTGTGTCGACATCTGTCGAGACCTTTACTTTGAATATTTTATAAGAATAAAAATAGCTTTATAAATGAATTATCAGGGTGATGACTGACCGGAAAAATTGGAAAAAGTTAATGAAATTTGAACTTCCAGACGAAGTCAGGGAATGTCAATTAATTTTTGTAATCGTCATCCTGAATTCCAAATTTCGTATAGAAAATAAAAAAAATGTTATTTTGAGCTTGAATATTAATGACGATTTTTGCAGGTCCTTGGCATTACATAGACCACAAAGAGCACAGTAATATCAATGGTATTGTCACAGATGTGGAAGTGATGCAGGAAGTTTTGGCAAGACTTTATGGTTGCACGATAGCCTATTTGCAAAATGGCAACGTGACCCATATAAAATCTGGCTCGATGGACCAAGCTCATTGCAATCTACTTCCAGCACTGCTTGCAATTGAAACGCCATCTGCGTTCTACGTCATCTATGAGCAAACTGCGAAACATTCCTTAAGAGAGTTAGTTTCTTAAATAAAGAATTAAATATAAAATATAAAATAATAGGAAAATTATAATAACTTCTGATTTTCTAATATTTAATATTTAATTACATTTTTCCAGGTGTGTTTCTTATAGTCCAGCAATACTGTCCACTACATACATGAAACCTTTATTTCTCGTCTACCAACTCCTTCGTTTGTCTCGAGATCTCCATGATTTAGGATTAGTTCTCGGAGAAATCACTCTGAGCGATATTTTGCTAATGGATAATTTAACTATTCAAGTATAAAATGAATTTAAATAAAATAAAAAAATTATATTTATCCAATGAATCGATTTATGTTTTTTTTTATTCCATTACTTTTAACAATGATACAATACAATTTTATTCATGAAATTCCTCAGGTAATGCCGAATTTGTGCGATAACATTTACCTCTGGCCAGACCTCGATACCACAGAAAGGTACACTAAAAACCGCGACTACTTCAAAATCCCCACCATGACCTATGACCCCATGTTCGGTCTGAACGAAAGTCTCGAAAGCCTCTGCGAAATGTGGATTCATGGGAACATCAGTAATTTCGATTACCTAACGGCTCTGAATAATTTGGCTGGCAGAAGATACAACGACCCTAACTGCCACCACGTCATGCCTTGGATTACCGATTTTACCACCAGGTGTGGCAACAATTGGCGAGATTTGACCAAGTCCAAGTACAGACTGAATAAAGGGGATAGACAGTTGGATCTCACTTTCGATTCTCAGACTTCAGAGGTGAAGGAATTGTGTAGGACAAAATTACTAATTTCAGTTTGAAAAAGGAGAAATTGAGGGAAATTATCTGTTTTCAGATTGGTCATCATGTTTCTGATGTGCTTTCTGAAATTACCTATTACGTTTATTTGTCTCGTCGATACTCAAAGTCAGTTTTGTGCAAACACGTGCGCCCTCTATGGGTGCCTTGGGAATATCCTGGTTCTGTGCAAAGACTTTACGACTGGAGTCCGGATGAGTGCATTCCGCAGTTTTTCACTGATCCGAGTATTTTTAAAGTAATTATTCCTCGAATTAAATAATGAATTAATGAATGAATGAATTAATTAATTAGTTAAATAATTAATTAATTATTTAATTAATTAGTTATGTAATTAATTAATTATTTAATTAATTAGTTATATAATTAATTTATGTATTATTTTATTAAATTTATTCAACGTTTAATTAATGATTAAATATTTTTTAAAATAGAAGAATTGCAATTTCTATTTTTTAGTCCATTCACGAAGACATGCCAGACCTCGAAATCCCCGCCTGGGCCACATCCCCGGAGGATTTCATCGAAAAGCATAGAGAAGCTCTAGAAAGTATTTACGTATCCGAACGACTGCATCATTGGATCGACCTAACATTTGGATACAAGTAAATAATCCACATAACAAAACGAAATACGATAAAAACGAAAAGAAAGATGCATTAAAAATGTCGTTTCATTTTCTTTCCAAGACTATCTGGTTCTGCGGCGATAAAGTCGAAGAACGTGTGTCGCCACCTGGTGGACAATCACACGAGTCTGACGAACTCTGGCGTGGTGCAACTCTTCGTCCAACCGCACCCTCAGAAAATCGTCGCTTCACCCTATTGGAGCAAATTTCCTCCTCGGCATCGAGGATCCAATGAGAGCAAAGCTGGACCCAGTTAGTATTTTTGGTCTAACTGAAAAGGAGTTTGAAACCCTTTTTTCGTTCGTTAAACCAAACCGACTAATTTTGGACGAAATCTGGTGATACCATTGAGTTTAGCATGTCGAGATCTTTTGATTTGAGTACAAACACGACTATGTTTGGAGTAATTTGAAGAAGTCGAATTTTCAAAAATGTTTCCAAAAATGTTGCTACCATGAAAAAATTATTCAAATATGGCCGTGTTTGTACTCTAATTAAAGCCTTTTTCATTTAAAAAACGGTGTTCTAATTTATGCAGATGGCGCCACTAGAGCTTTATTCTCCAATATCTATCTAAAAACACCCCATTTCAGAAACCGAAAAACCCACTGAACCCGAGGAAGAAGACCGAGTTTCCAATGCGGAGGAAGAAGAAGACGAGGAAGAATCCCCCGCGATCCTCTCGAGCGCCACCAAATCTTCGCCCCTGGCACTAAGTCGTTTTCTGAGTCGCTCGCGTGGCTCCCTCTTGGCCGCTGAGGACTCGGCGAAAACCGAGAAACCGCCTCAGATCACGTTGCCGAAGGACTATAATCCTGTTTCTGCACTGGTCCAGGTTGAAACCACCCACGCCTTTATGGCGAAACTCGGCCACCAAATTTACAAGCCAAAGATGGCGCCACAAAGTGGCGGCAAAAACGTCCGGCAGATCGTGGCTGGCGGACGAATCAGGGAACAGCAGATCTTGGGATGCTTGATGCTCGAGATTTTCTTGCCAAGCAAGTTTCGCGGGAACTGGAATGTCGCGAAGGTAGATGGCGCTGTTTTGCATTAAGTTATTATTTGTATTCCTCGTTTGCCTTTCTTACTGAATTTTGTTTACATTGTCCACCATTACTTGTCTTTTGTATTTATATTATATTGATGCGTGAACTTATTGTACAAGTTATTATGTAATTGGCTATCGCT
Source organism: Ceratoteleas bidentatus (assembly GCA_022817645.1). Lineage (NCBI taxonomy): Eukaryota > Metazoa > Arthropoda > Insecta > Hymenoptera > Scelionidae > Ceratoteleas > Ceratoteleas bidentatus. The sequence continues at coordinate 2,613 of JABFPB010003001.1, read as the reverse complement.
CATAAGGCATAATGCCCAGAGCAATAAATATATATACTTAATAATAAGTGCATGGCTTCAGTCTGAGGAACCCAGACAATTTTGGATTTTGTTTTTGATATTGTTCTTCATTTATGGGATAATAAAGTACAGTCAACTATGTCTGTAAGAGAACGAAAATTCTATATCGAATATCAGATGATTCGAATACTTTTGCCTATGAATATTCGAATATTCGGATATTCAGATGGTACGAATATTCAAAATGCTCATTCGTCTGAATATTTTTCAATATTCATGAATATCCCAATACTCCCCCTTCTCCTACCAACGCTAACTTCCCCTGAATAATTACAAACCATCCCAAATAGACATCGAACATGAAATCCACGTGGATTCTACGCGGAGGAACAATCGGACGTAGATTCGACGTAGATTCCCCGTCGAATCTACATGTTTTAGTGGTTTATCTGTTTGGCATACCAATACTTTTCAAATAATTCAACCAATCGATTCAACACCCCACCAATCCTTCCAGATATCGTTTCAAATCCGCCTGAACACCTGTCTGAACATCACGAAAACCGCCCCGGAGACCGTTCCGCGTTGCATAAAAAACGCCGTCGCCCTTCTCCTCCAGTCGGACTGTCTGCCGAAGAGCTACAACATCGAAGTGCCCGACCCCCCGGCGGAGTCCTTCAGATACCCCACGGTCACCCACATGGGTCTGCCGCCCCCCTCCGCCCACCAGTTCCTGCAGCCGGTGCTCTGCGCGAGCCTGTTCCCCTCGACCGTCTACTCGCGCCACCTGTTCCAGGTGATCGAGATGATCCAGGAGTACGACCACCTGGTGCGCGAGCTCAACTTCGTCACGCAGGCCTACGAGTGCACGGACGCGCTGCACAAAACCAGGCTGATGTTCCTGTGCAAGATCAGCGAGTGCAAGGTCAAAGCCATCGCGAGGATGCTGGATAAGCTGGTGAAAAACGCGAATTCCAGTCTGCAGCTTATTGTGCCGCATGTCAAACAGATTCTGGAGGAACCTTACAGCGCGGTTTTGACCGCCTGGCATCTCTTTGACCCGATTGCCAAGTAAGGAGGTAGATGGTGTATGGTCTCTGAATCGATATATATCGATATACTTCGATTATCGATATATTTATTTATATACTTCGATTATCGATATATTTATCGATATACTTCGATAATCGATATACATCGATATACTTAGATAATAGATATACTTCGATATATCGATATACTTCGATGTGCAGTCAGTATAATAGATATTTGGATACAATACAATGACTAATAAAGATTTTATTTAAAAAATGTCAGAGTTTTAGGGCCAAAAGACTCAGCGAGCATATTTCTACTCCCCATTTTAAGACTGTATGAAAACGGATCCGTGATGGACAACTGGCCGGTCTCCGACGTTTTCTTGTCCGGATCCCTGGCGAAGTTTAAAACCATGAGATTGTACCATAGAACGTTCCTGCTGAAACTGATAGTGAGATTGGGACTGAAGCAGTTCTTAGATAATTTTATAACGCCTCTGGTGGAGGCTGTCGGAGGCTACAGGGATTACATAACTAGTCCTTCCGCGACAAACGTGCACAGAACTGGAAACTTAAAGTAGGTGTCGCTTTTTCATTTTCTCTGTCTGTAAATTTGGTATGGAAAGTTTGTAGTAGACAAATTGGTACAAGTTTATTTCTCGTTTCAGAACGTGTTATTTGAGCGGAAGTTGTGGAGAAAGTGAGACGGTTTTGTCGCCACTCGACGAAGATTCCTCGGTGGAGTCGGATCATAACGTTTTACTGTCCAATCAGAAATCTGAATACGCGAAAAACGTCACACATGACAACGATTCGGAAGGTCTCTTTTTCATTTGCACAGTCATTTAGGAATTCTTTTTTTTATTTGATTCAATTTGGACTAAAGTATAAAACGTCTAAAAGACTGTCTTTAGATGAACTAATTCGTAAGAAAAGAAGAAAAAATAAGTTAATTAAAACAATTTTAATTTCACCTGCTTTAAAAAAATATTGAATAATCCACTTCAATTATATATTTTTTTAAATCCCTGATGCCTTTTCCAGAAATCTTCACGATGGAAACCGAAGACACCCAATCCCAAAACCCCGAACTCTACAAAACCGAATCCCAACTGGACTTGAGCCTCACTCTCCAGGACGACTATCTCCTGGACGAAGCCACCAAAACGTCCTCCCCTGACGCCATCAAATCCCCAGTTATCCCGATCCCCAAACGCTTCGAGAAATCTATCATCGAGTTCAACAGCATCGACTGCAATGTTGGGAGCAAAACCTCCAGTGAAGATGCTCCTTATACCCTGGAGAGCAACGAGCTCGATACGCGGATTTCCGAACCGAAGCTCGTTCAGGAAGATGAGGACAAGTCTTGCGAAGATGAGGATCATCCGGTAATTGATAGGGATATGATTAAAGTAAATTCAAAGAAAAGAAAATATCGATAATCGAAATATATCGATATATATCATTAATCGATATATCGATATTCTTTGATTTATCGATTATCGAAGAATATCGATATATATCGATATTCTTCGATAATCGATAAATATCGATATTCTTCGATAATCGATATATA
>JABFPB010003000.1:0-18317 GCA_022817645.1 Ceratoteleas bidentatus | reverse complement strand
ATATCTCCTAGCATACGTTTCCACAAACGTTTAGAGAACGTCCTAGAAACTTTGTTAGCGGAAATTTGAACGTTGTAGTAACGTTTACAGAACGTTCGGAACGTTCCAGGATCCTTCACATAACTGCAATTGAAACCTTCACCAAACGTTTTTTGAACTTTCGGTTCCGTTGGGGTTACTACGTTATCCTGTTGCCAGACTTTCTTTTCAGCTACGGTTCTTAATCGAAAATTTAAAAACATTCTTCACAACATAATTCTGTAATAGTTAATCTTAAACATTTTTTAAATCATATTAAATCTTTCAATTTCACCAAAAACACTATCTCATCCTAAACCAATCAAAATTCCAAACCACCCAACCCAAAACACCACCCCTCCAATTCTCTCCTTGAAATCCATCTTTTTCAACCCTCTCACGACCGATCGCTACCCTTCGTGTCCCCCTAATGGCTGAAACAACAAAACCCCTCGACGTTTCAAAACTCGTTTGAAATCCCCGGCGAAATGAAACAGTTTTGAGTTTGATAATCGGCATTGTTTCTTTTAAACGGGCCATCTACATTCGCACGCTGTCGGGCATCCGTTCCCATTTTGATTTCGCTCGCTGCTAGGTGTGCTCGCTTGTATACGAGCGGATCGCGCGGTTAGCGTCTCCGTCACGGTCGGCTCGTAAACTTGCCGAGTTACAATCAGACGCTTCTCGCCCTCGTACCGTCAGACGTGTTCGCAGCTCGCGTTGCTAATACCCGACACGATCGGCCGCGAAATTTGATTAAAAAACCGGTACCACCCGAAAAAAAGGATTGCTTAGAATTTCGGTCGCCGAGCTTATCAGGGCTTTCATTATCGCAAACTTTCTCAAAGACACAATGCACGAATGAAAAAAGGCGCCTTTTGCGGCGGTGTCTTAAATTGCAAATTTTGCCGCGGGAAATGTGTATTACGATCGAGGAGGTGGAACATCTTGGGTGAGAAATTTTTGTCGAGCTTCTTTGGAGACGTTGCAGGCTGGAAAGGAACAAAGGTTTTGATCTGCGATTGGGAGTGCGAGTGAGTTTTTTCGTGATTACGCTCGCAGGGGTTGAAGGTATTCGGGTGGGGTTGAAGGATTCAACCCCCCAGGTTCAACTTGAAGGATCCTCGACAAAATTATGTGGGATCATATATATGGTCAATAGGACACATATGTTACCGTATATGGAGTTGTTTTTATCATCTATGGGAATTTCTAACATGCGCAGCATCATAACCCATCAGAACTTAACAAAATTTATCATTTATGTTAATGTACGTTAAGTTATACTTCATACGTGGGATTCAATTATATTGCATATACGTCTACATACGACTTTTATCTATTGCTATACGGAAAGTTAACGAATTTTTTGTTTGTAAACAAAGGGAATAAATTACTTTAATTTTTGTATTTCATAAATAAACTTATTTATTTGTTTACAAACTTGACTAGCAACTTGTTAATTTGTTTACTTGTTTCACAGCTTGTTTATTTACATTTTTATCTGTAAACAAACGCACTTTTCCTGAATTCTTCAAAACACTATTGGCTTCGAAATGTAATTGTTAGTTATCAAGTTCAACATTCCTAACCTTTACCAGAACGGAGACAATCTTGTTTACACATTTGTTTGTAAACAAACTCATCTTAAATCTAGAAAGATTGCTCCTTAATTTCGTAAAATTATACAAAATTTGCGTACTGTATAGAAATTTAAACATAAACTTAATAAACCTTCCTAATATTCCGATCCCAAAAAAACTCGCAATATTTTTGTTAACTTCCCCCACCCCTTCTCAACGTTTCTTCCTCGTTAATTCACCGTCATACGTTATTGTTATTGTTATTGAAAAAGAGCTCCAAGTTGGAGCACTCGGAGGTAAGGACCCTCGTGTCGAGGGGGAGGCTGATAGCGGCATCGATCCGTCAGGGATGATTTTTTCGTCGACTCGCTGACCACGTTGTCCGTTTTATTGATGGTCGATGCGGCTAACGAAACTTACACGTCGCTGTAGCGGGAAACGATAAATATCTGCGATGAGGGAAAAAAGAGCGCGCAGTAGCGATCCGTCGGCGCGCGCGAGAGAGATCACAACCGATGAGGGGAGTGGGGCGGGACGGGGGCTCCGGGTGAACACATGTCCATGTCACCGCCGGACCTCGGAATTTATGCTCGCCAGTGAATCACGTCAAAATTTGATTTGTCGATGGCTTTTATAGCGGCAAGTTATTGCGGACGTTATGTACAAATTCGTGTGGCGCGCTGCCCGTTCGGGCTTTTTCGCGCGCGCAAATCAAGCCGCGATTGCGAAGATAGCGAGCAAGTCATCGCGACCCGGAAATCCCGCGGGGATAAAGCACTAATTGAGAAAGCATTTTTGTACGTTCGATGGGAAGTTTAAGAACGAGGGATGTGGGAAATTTTCAAGGGTTTGAACGAGTGAAATAAGGGGGTGAATAAACATTGGTATTGCAGCAGGAGAGTGTTTGGATTAAGTTTGTTTTGCGTCCTTATCGTTTGTTTTGTGTTCTTGATGTATTTTTACGATTGTTTTGATATTTCTGTCTTTTTCTTTTTATTCGTTCTTTTGTTAGGTTTCGATTCGTTAGCTGTCTGTATTGGTTGCTTCGTACTATTTTGCTCATTGTTTTACTACGTTTTGTTTACTACTGTGTTTCGTTTTGTTTGTTATTATGCTCTGTTTTGTTTATTGTTGTGTTCTGTTCTGTTTGTTGCTGGTTTAGTCTTATTCTGGTTGGATTGTTTACGTCGTATTGTTTAGTGTTGGTTTAGTGGTGGTTAGTATGTTCTCTTTTACTTGCTTTCTTGTTTTTTATTTCTGATTGTTTTGAGGGTTTTGTCACTTTGATTAGTCAGTGTTTCTTTGGTTATTTCATGCGGTTTTTTGGTTTGTTTTGTTTGCTATTCTATTCTATTTTGTATGTGTTTGATGTTGTTTTGCTATTATTCTACTTTTTTTGTTTGTCGTATTCTGTATCGCTTGTAAGTTTTCTCCAACTCCATTATACAATTTTGTTCCAATGAGACATTTGAATATTTTTTGAATTTTATCTATTTCGTTGTCTTGTATTGGTCGCTTTTAGTTCCGTTATTATTTTCTTTAGTTCGTGGCTTTTACAAAAAACCGCTCTATCGTCATTATACAAAATCTAACGTTGCACAAATTTCATATTGGTACCAAATTTCAATCGCAGGTGGCGCTCATACACTGTCTCCCGCAATCGACACGGCGACCAGATAATTCTTTCGAGTCAACCCACCGCCTCGAAAGCTCAAAATTTATTCCCGAGAAATGCGAAACCGCCTCTCACCTCCACTTTATTTAATTCCAGCGGACCATTCAGCCTCGCGCTCAAATTAATCCCGACGAGTCGCGCCGGCAAACCGATTAATCGAATCCGGCCCCGGCGTGTCGTAAACAGAATTTCGGGACGCATTAGCTAGAAAAATAATCGAGCGTGTCCCCGGGCTGCGTCGCTTTGTCGCGAGGCGCGCGTATCAAGCAGCTCGCACGAATATATCATTCATAATTTGTTCAGCGCAGTTGATTTGTGGGCCGCGACGTGCGGCGTCGCGGCCTCTCTCTGTCTCTCGGCTCTTCTTCGTCTGCCGCGCGGCGTAGATTGAAATTAATACCCAATAATGCTTGTAAATCATTAGGCGAGCGCAAGCAGCGCGTTAAAACCGCGCGATCGTGTTTGAACTTTGATGCTTTTGTTGGCCGCTGCACTGTAATTGATGCGCATTTGCTCGAAAACCTCCGACGACCTAATGTTTGCCGCGCTGTATCGCGATGATGGAAGGGAAGACGAGGATAAATGATGCCCTCGTTCGAACCGAATTGAGTCGACATTTTGAACATTTAATTTAGAAAAAGGATGGGATAATAAAGGTTCTACATTTTAAATTAAACTACAATTTCTAGAGTGGATTTCTACTTTCTTGGCATCATGATACAATCTTTTGATATACAAAATTAAAAAAAGGTATGATGTCATTCTGAAGTTATGATGGTATTTTATGTCGTATGCTATATTCATTTGACATAGTATGATACCTCACACCAATTTTCTCGGCAATGTTATACACTTATAGGTATATTTTGCGACTTTACAGTGTAAAATAAATACCGCAAGATGTTTTCCGAATGGTGCCATTCAAGTAAACGAATCGCACATTTAGCTGCGCTTAATACATCATAAAAATGATTTGTGCACGCTTTGCGCAGAGCAAGAGTAAAATTATATATGCACATCCACGTACCCTGTTTAGTTTATACGAAGCAACGTTTAAAGCAAAGTCAGTTCCAAGTTTTTCGCGCGCAAGTTCATCTTCATTACCTCGGCAAACTCTTATGAGTAATTTTATGCTGAGTGGATTTAGCCAAAAATTATTCCACTGATAAACGCGAAATTTAATGCCGGTCGCGGTTTCTTTAGCAGGTCTACACTGTAAGGTTAATCTTCTTCTGACATGGTCCAAGCTTTGGAAATTAAATTCCAAAAACATACTCCATCTTCTTTTCCACAAGTAACAAAACTAGGTCAAATGGACGGAAAGTTTTCCCTCTTCACCCAAGGAAGAATATTTTACCTTTGTCGGAACTCTGGAAGTTACTTTACAAACATAACCTAATTTTATATATACATAACCTAACACCTTAAACAGGGTTCGAGCCCAAATACTTCCCAAAATTATATCAAAAATCCTTGTTCAGTTTAAGTTCTGCGAAATTTTAACAAAGTCCGGGCCAGTAAAAAAAATGTAAATCCCAACAGTTTACCGGGGTTCCTCGGATCTCTGGCAGTCCTGTCAGATAGCATCTATGCGGTGTGTCCTATCCCGCGTCCTGCTAATCTGGCGGCACCTAATAGTAAACCGGGACTTGCCAGTTGCTTTGAGTTGAACCCCCTCCCCCTATACCCCCCGTCGACTGGTATATTACCGGCGCCACCGTGCAAGTGATACCGAGCCAATGGGCAAACAGAAGTAAATCAAGATTGCCGGTGATTTGTGGTGGCTGAGTTGCTCGATCCCGGTGCCGGAGTTTTGTCCTCCAGATACCGGCGAACGGCCGGTCCTCGTTCTGAGATAAAGGCGTTTCTAACGCCTCGGTTCCCCTTCCGGCGCGACGCTTGCGGTTCCAAAGTACTCGGCTCCCGCCAATAGAACATTTCACTGCCACTTTATATCTGTTCCCAAGTTTGCTTCGATGATTTGCCTGCTTTAAGACCCTAGTTCAAACAACGGCAATTTATTGTTCCAACTTCTAGGGACAGATTTCAGAGAGAATACAAAAATCATATTTTTGAAGTCAATTTGATCGACGTTTAAAAAAACGTTGTGTTGGAAAATTTGGCACTATGTATTTAAGTTTCTTACCAATCACGTCAGAAGCACCTATTCCCGCAACTTTCAAAAAATATTTCGTTGACCACGTCCAGGTCTCCTAAGCATGGTATTGGCTTTTCGATTCTCTTCTGCATGCTTTTGGATGGGATTTGAACGTATTCAACTTTGTTACCGATCATTTCAGGATTACAAACCTTCCAAAAAATATTTATTGATTCCATCGGGTAATCAATATTTATAGAATAGACCTAAAAATTGTAATTACTGTTCACACTTTCTGCACCGCTTTTGTAACTGCCCAACTAAATGTTTTCGAATATTTCTTCCAATCACGTCGAGGTCACCTACTCTGAAACTGTATAAATACAAACTCTTAAACGATTACGTCGGGGTCATCGAACTCTTTCATCAACTTTTCGACAACTCTTTCGTGAACGATTTTTTAAACGCAACACTCTGCATCAACGTCACGCAATGCAATTAAACCGCGTGGTCCTTCGCCGAAATGTCCTCGCGCGACTCGTCGCGTTTTTTGCCGCCCGTTAGCCGGATTTCACAATCTAAAAGTTCGACGAGGAGACGTCGCGCGCGCACGTGCAACAGGTGGCCCATAAACCGTGCACGTCCGTTTATCTACGACGAACGAGTGTATTTCGATTGACTGATGGATGGAAAGGTGGATCGCGCGGGCGACAGGATCGCGCGCTCCGCCGTCGACATCTATCGCAAAGTGGCGCGAGCAAGTCGCGCGCGGTTTTCACGCCGCTTCACTTTTTTCGGCGCTTTCGACACAACGTTTATATCGAGCGACCGAGAGATCCGTTACGCCGTAATCCGACGAGCAATTTTTCTCGTCGACAAAATTATGGGTGCGCCGATTCGTACGGAATTTAGGACACCATATTGGATTTTTGAAATTCTGCATTTTCATCTTGCGGTGGTTGAATCGCGAACGGGTTGGGGTGGACAGAGTTTTATTATCGAAATTTCTGAGTTGGTGTGTGGGAGTGTCACACCTCGGTGCGTTTGCAGACAAGCTGGGCCCCAGCGAGGCTGTGCGTCACGACCCATTTAGAGCGATCTCTTATCCTGCGACTGCCGTCCCCACGACGATAGTAAAAACTTTTACAGTCCTTATAATTATGGGTAATTTACGGTAATTAACGAGGCTGGACGAAGTCACGCCGGCAATTTTCTGAGTCATATTTCTGTGGCGATAATATCGCGGCGCCCGCCGTAAAGTCGATTTCTTATCAAACTCGGTCCACTAATTTACATTACGGCGCATGACAGCGCGGTCGTTATTTACGAGGTGTTTAACGGTCAGCTAAGTTCGAAGAAAAATCCTTTTCTCAGCTTTTATGCCCTTTTTCCTGGATGATCACGTCGGGGTCGCCCAGTTCTTGGAATTCCTGCTATTGTTAACATTGTTTCTTCGTGTGACTACCGATCACGTCAGGGTCACCGACATTTGAAACCCAATCTGAATAGGTCGGGTTCGCCAGTTTTTGGAACATTCTAAAATGTAGATATTATTCTGAACTCATCAGGACGAAATGACAAAATCAAGAACTTTGGTTCTTTAAAGTCAGTTGCAAATGACTCAAATTAACCCTTCTTTACCCCGGAATCGTCTTCTACAAACAACAACAGTGCTGTCCATTTGCGATCGAACTTTTTCGCCATTTCCGTGCCGCGATTCATCGCGCGCGGTATTGTGATAAAATTTTATAGCCCGAATTTCTTTTCCGCGCAGTCTTCATCGTCTTCGTCGAACATTGATAAAAGTTCGCCCCTGTCCCCGTCTCGTTCGGATTCGGTACGGGATTCGAAGAAATATATCGACGAGCCTTACAAATTCGCCGCAGTCCTCTCGGCGAATTTCTCCCCGGGCTGGGCGAAATCCGCAAGGATCGCTTGCCACCAAATTTATTTTATCGCCTCAACCGGGAATGACGTTCCCGTAACGAGATATAAATTTGGGAGCTGAAGTAAACAGAGCCGTAAGTAATATCGGCGGCGCGCGTTTTGCGCGGGGACGACGTCTGTTCGAGATTACTTTCGCGTCCTGAAATCCTATTCTAGCCGGCGATGTACTGCGGGCATAAATTTGAATCAGCGCGCGGTTCGGCGTATCAGTTTGATTCCGCGATCACAAGACCCAGCCAATAAACTGCCGAATCCGCGACGTTCCAATTTCACGCGATTCTGTCGACGGACCCTCTAATTGTCCGAAAGTGACTTCCGGTTTTCCGCTTTTTGAGCTCGAGAACGCTTCAATTAGTAATTCGCGCAATTAACGCTAATGATCCGCGCAATTTGTCCAGGTAAATTAGACGCGCGGCTAATTGTATCTATTTTAATAAAATGCATGAAACCCGGCTGATAAAACACTGGAGCGACCTAAAATGCAGAATGTATTGAATGAACGATTTTTCATAGCTCCAACAGGTGGTTGCAACAGAAATGCATATCTTCTTTTAACAAGGTTATTCTGCATTCGCCTTCCTATTTTTCTTCCAATCATAAAAAGATAAATTCTTTCTTCTTAGTTATTTATATCGCGTTACCGAGATATTTATACTTTGCGGCTAGCACGATAAGCATCGAGCTCAAGGCACTCAAAGCCGGCGCATTCTCCCGAAAACCCGACGAGACTCGCGGAAATCGATCACTCAGAAAGTCCAAGGTCATTCGCGGTAGCGCCGACTGGCGGCAAAGACGCGCGAAACTCGATTGCTTCGACAGCGCCATCTCCCGTGAAATTGTGCAGGCTGATTAAACGTTTTGTCAACGGCGCGATGCGATCGAGATCGGTACGATCGAAAAATCGGGCAAATAGAATTGCGCGCGAGACACAATTGTCGATGCCGGGCCGGTTGTTCCGGGCCGGTAATGCGGTCGTTCGTATTCGTCCGTCGATTGCGATGGAAAAAGCCGTCCGGGAAAGCCGACGCTGGTACGGCAGCGATTTGGCTGCCGTACTGCCGTTGCCTCGTGACGCGGCTTTTACGATGACATAAACTCGGTCGAATTGTTCGCCGCTATCGCGAATTATGCATTAAGACGCGTTTCAAAAATTCCCGCGCATTTTCGGCGCTGCTGTTTTTCCCAGGATGGCGTGGCTGTTCTCGCTCCTCCTATCAAATACGTATAAGCCGAAGACATTATCAACCTATGACCGAAGTTCCAACGAACGTTCGAATTTAATTGCGAAACCGTCCGTTTGTTGGTCGGGGAAGCCTCGAGCTCCGCGAAGCTGCCAGGGTTCCAATCTAGGGATTTTTTACATGCCTCGCGCGAATGTCGAAATAATTGCGCGAACGCCGAGAGAATCCTTCCCGAAATCCGGCAACGCCGGGTCGCAGTCGGTCTCACCCCCTTGGGGGTTCGGCGTCGAGGAACTCTGCGCGGTCGGGGCAGGGGGGGTCGAAGCTGCTGCTCGGTATAAGCCAGCGCGCGTCAATAACCGTCCATCAGATGTAATAGCTCCCCGAGACACATCGGTTGCATTTAAATGGCTGCTTAGCCGACTCTGTCTCGACGCCGACGTGGATCTATGGAATTCCATCAAGCTCTACGGGATCCCTTATCGTCCTAACCGGGTCGTCGTGCTCTCGCCACCCCCGCATCCCGCAACCACCCGCACGTTCTACGACCCTACGGCCAAGTCTTTTTCTAGCCTCACAAAGGATATCCTCGCGAGATAAAGAAATTAGGAGGCCACTCGTTTTAACGGCTGCCACGTCTAAATGAAGTCGGCAAAGTGACGTCGATGAGGTTTATGGGACACATCAACGGGAGAGACAATTGGGTCGGATTGGGAGCTTCCAATTAGGTCTCGAGCTCGTCCTGAAGTGAAAACGTTTGGGATGTCTTCATTGGAGTCTTAGAAAGAGGGGGGGGGGATTCATATCGTCGTGGAAAAATGTGACTCGCGTTGCAGCGTGGTCCTTAATTGCGCGGGGCGAAGGTGCATGTGAAGTGGAATGCCGGAGAGGCAGGCGCCGAGGACTTTTCGTCGAGCAATTTTCGCGAAATCGAACAGTCACGGAGCGGAGGGTGGGTGCCACCGTAACAACCGGCGGTTCTCGAGTAAACTCGCTGACGGTGAGCTTCTTGATTGGCTCCATCCGCAGAACTACGTGCTCGTCACAACAGCTCACTCGAAGGACCGACCGAGTCCGCGACGTGTTTCCCCTCGACCCTCGCCTCCGCGGGGATACAGGCAAACTTTTGTGCAACATACACCTCCCTTCTATTTGTCAAGCCGATCGTTGAGGAGGGTTTTAATTGGAAGGAAGTCGGGAAGGAAATTTTCTCATACTCGATCGTCCCTTGATTATCAGTCCGCGCATGGGATCAATTGTCCTGGGACTGAAATGATCTAGGGAGGGTAATATTTTTCCTTTCGATCTTGAACAATGTCTTTGTCATTCAGTTGTTATCATTTTTCGTCCCTCACCTTATTACACATCGTAGTAAAGTGTAACTTAACCAATGGGGACATGAGTCTCACTTCCAGAAATTAATTTTCTCTGACAACGAACTAACTATATATCCAATCTTTTAACGTTCAAGACATTGACTCGAACGTTGAAGGACATAAACTTATGACGATAATGCTGACGACTATAACACTACCATCTAAACTGCAGTTTGTAGTGTTATGGTTAAGATGGGTTAAATTCTAAAGTAACAAATAAATCTAACCCTGACTAATGATGATAACACATGATTAAGATCCTACTATCTCTCCCTCTACGTCAATATCTTACTACTTACAATATCTAGCTTACTGATGATGACTAAGACCCAACCTTGTAGACACATAAGCAGATTCTGGTGAAGGGCAATGATGATGATGATGATGACTAAGACCCCACCATTCAGACCTTAAGTCAATTTCTCTCAGAGTATAACACTCGAAACATCAAATTACTATTCCTGAATTTCGGACAATCAACCAGGTTGCATCGTTGCACTAACCGTAGTTTTTTTCCAAACTCCTACCCTCAATCCCATCGACCCCTGGCGCAGGTACGGTCAATCGTCGCGGCGGGCTTTAAGCCGTGGGCCATAAATTGGCGCGTGGGGCGTGTGTGCCGCTACTTCTGCGTTATTGCGCGATGTATAATAATTTCGGTACAGCAGCCCCTTTTCTGACCAGTTAATCCCTCTCGCGGGCATATCGAGGCTGCGGCGATTCGGGATAGCCGCGTATGTGCTTGTCACTTGTACATACACGGGCGACCCGGGCGACGCGTGGGGGGCGGCGTTCTCGCAAAGACAGAGAGCCACGGGCGGGGCGGCGCGGGGAGAGGGTCGCTACGGGGGCGAAAGGATCTGCATGGCGGCTCCACCGCGTCGCAAATCACTTAAACTGCGGAGGGCCTCGGGTGCGCTTGCAGGTCGAGGGAGAAAGACAGCGATGTGGAGGGAAGTCGGTGGACGGTGGTGGAAGGATAGAGGGTGATTATAAGACCACCGCTCGCTCGGGCTGGCTAGCGAGCTAGTACCATCCGTTATGACTATAAATCTAAGATAACAATAACGCCCTCGACCCGCGCCCTCCCCTCGCCCGATCGTTCTTTCTCGCTCGGCCCTCTTCGCGCCTCTTCCGCGTGCTTTGTGCGCCGCACCACCCCTTCACCCGTTACCCTCCTCCTAGCCTCGCTTCCTCTCTCGTTTGTCCGCTAAGCATTAATGCCGCTTGCATCGCGACGCTCCACGGCCATTCGATGCACGTGTTTCTACTCTTTCGCCGCGCCAATACCAACGCGCATTGACGTCCCCGCGCGGAATTAAGGGGATTATCAGTCGCTGATATCTAACTTCCCGTACGGGTTCTTTAATATTCGTTAGGCGCGGGCTTTTTATTGGTGCTGGGTGGGCCTCATTAGGGTCAAGACGGTGGTTTGGTAGAACGGAGATGGGGTGACGCGATGAGGTGTGAAGAGGAATTCTGGTAACGATTAGAAATTTAGGAGCGAGTGCTTTTTGACTAGGGAGGGAAGGTAGGGAAATGGTGGAGGATGTGTTAAAAGTGTCAGAGATCTTGGCTTTTGGTAAGGAGGTTGAGGTTAGGTCTCAAACTCACTAGTTATCTGACATTCCAAAATAGATCATCTGATTAGTATCAGGACTACTTCATGTTCTATCTAACCCAGCCTGCTTATGGTCCAAGATAGAGCTACGCCTTGGTTAGAGATAGGATCTAGGTATATCCCAGATAGAGATTAGCTTCATTAATAGTCGGGCCAAACTAGAATCTCTGCAGCACCAAACTTTACTAATGTCCTGTAAAGGTCCTACATAAATCCATAATCTAGATATCACTTCTGGGCTCAGATAGATCATCTGATCAATAGATAGTCCTCCATATGTTCTGACTAATTCAATCCGCTTATGGTCCTAGTTAAAACTAGGTGAAACTTGGAGATAGGTCCCAGTTTCAGGTTAGCTTAATTAATAGTTGGTCCACCTCAACACTTGCGACATAGGATTGCAAGATCTAATTCCACTTCAATCCTTTCAAGGTCCTAATTCCTAGGCGTGGTGCCCGCCCTGACATAGTGCAGTCCACAGTAAATCGCTCTAGATTCTCATCAAACCCACCTAGACCATCCGTTCTTTAATTCTACAGTTACTGTCACGGGCAGGGAAAACCTACCGTCTATCTCCACCCAACCATCTGAAATATCTGCAGTGCGACCGGCGCAACATACTAACCACACACCGTAGGACCTTGCAACCATACATCACGCGCTAATTAAAAATTAGACCCCGAAAGTAGCCCGTCGCCGTAGCAACTCTTTCGCCTAACATCCGCCGTAAATAGAGTCGTTCGCGCAAAGATGGACCCGGGTTATCTGCTCGCAACGCGCCCACCTCCATGAATATTTATAGCCGGCGAAAGAAGCGTCGGCACAAAATACAAGACGGATCTTTGTCTGGGCGGCATCCGATGATAATTCACCCGCGGGAAAATGTTGCGTATCGCGATAACATTTTGGATTAACGTTCGCGCGCCGTGGCAGTGCTTTTAATTGCCCTTAATACCGTGAACGCGCGCGCGCGTTAATGAAAAGTGCCCCGTTGCTGGCATATTATTATTCGCTACATTGAGTCACCAAATGAAATTCGCAATCGATGACCGCGTGCGTCTCTTTCGTTCTGCCGCGCCCGCGAGTTCGACGCTGCGGCTGCTCAACGAATGAGTCATAATCTGATGCCCGTGTAATAATAAATATGTATATCCACGGTTATCGTAATAATGAGTTCACTGATTCGCTCGGGGCGCGCGAGCGGCTTTCGGCTGATTTCACCCGAACGTCGATAAACGTTCACCGCACCGCGGTGAACGTTTTATAAAACTCTGGTTTGCGTCCGCCACTTCCGGGACGAGTCAAAATTCATTTCTGAGTCTTTTTCAAGGATAATTCCACCTTTAACTCTTGGGTCTCTTCTTTGGGTGCAGTTAGGGGGAGAGTACAACGTTCGTAAAAACGAGGCTTGTAACAAGCGGACCACTGGCATCAGCGTCCGTCCAGTAATGAGGGAAATCTAGGAATGAAGAGGCGTTTTAGTACAGCTGCCGCTACATCGTCCATCACGAGTGTTACGGTGCCAGCTAATACACGTATAATTACTCCTTTCTAAGATTTATTTTAATTAGCCCCTATATCTTCTGCTAACGACCGGCGCGCTGATTTAGCGAGCGGTGTCTCGGCCTCCCCGGGCGCAGTCTCATCTCGAACGGCAACCCTTTTGCGACGTCGAAATCTTTCCCAAGATAGCCGCTAACGATCCGGCAAAAAATGCCCCCGTATAATATATTTTGATTAATCCAATTAACGTGACCCCGCAATCAACGGCGCGAAATAAAGGCCCGGACGTTCGACCCTTGTTACACCGACTGCGAATTGTTCAACTTTTAAGTGGATTATGGTTGGCTATTGATAAGCTCCGATCATCTTTAGTCCTTAGCAAATTTTCGAGGGTCCTGGTGGAGCAGCTTCTCGCCGTATTCGAGATTGGTATCAATTATAAATGTAAGTTGCCATATGTTGGGTCGAGTCGAGGTGTTTAGGCTGATCGAAGATGAGAAATTTTCTATTAGCGGTGTAGCTTTTTAGGATCACGACGACGACGGTTGCGTTTCGAAATGATCGTTGTTGATAATCTTTTAGGCCTTCGTTTGCAGTGTCACGAATTTCAGGCTAGTTTTGGCAAGACGTGTTCTGTAACTGGTATTACACATTTTAGGCTTAGCGGATTAGGACATCTAGCTTAGGACTGTCTCCAAATTTAGGATATACCGGAAACAGTAGCCGTGACTGGAATCAAACTTATGCCGCATTTAAAACAAATGTCGTCATCAAGTGGAGCTCCACCTCCCCCCACTATCACCTATCAGCTCACGCTTTCTATTAGTTTATACCCCGTCCCCGGAATAAGGTATCTTCCAAATCCAGTACGATACGTTTCCGGATTAGGCCGCGAATTAGCATATCTAGCGCGGGATTACCCGAAATTTAGCGCCCGGTCCAAAATTTGGGCATTTTCCAAATCGATCGAACCGTCAATAACCGCCCCTCTCCCCGCGGCGTCGCTTTTCGCTCGGCGGCACGATTTAAAGTTCCTTGATCGAGCGGCCAAATTACGCGTGAAATCGCATCGCCCCGGCGGAATATCGCTTCCTGCATTTGCACTCCGCCACGGAATCGTTATCGCGGTAAATCAGCGCGCGCGTCGGCTTAGACGGTTTTACTACAGGCACGCCAGTAATATTGTTTTCATTAGTGATTAGAGATCGAGGAACTCGATGCCGGGGGTATCAGTTGCCGCCCCTCCTTCCCCCGAGTTTCACACGTACGCCGTTAGTTCGTTAGCGTGGGGCCGTTCGCGCCATTAACTCGTTCATAGGCAATCCGACGGGGAAGGGGTACAAAACTACCCTGCGCCCTCCCTAAGCCCGCACTAAATCAGCCGGCAAGTTCGCGTCGAAGAAGGGAAGCCGGAAACTCAAGCCAAACACGGGAAGAATAGGTCGGTAATCGGCGTAACCCGGCGACTTAAGCGCCACCGCGGGGACTTCTTGATCTCCGGGTGTTTGGACTCGCGGCGTCCCCCGACCCAGCCTAAATCTATATTTCTAGCGCTCGTATTCCGTATCTGTTCATCTGGGGTCTATCTCTCGTCCCACCCCGGAACCAACTCAAACTAACCCCTTCGCGGCCGCCCCACTTGGCGCCCGACCGACAAATCCTCGCGCGACGCCACACACGAGCACATTTCTCTGAAATACGACGTCCCCGGGAGCATAAACGCCGTTACTATTCCCACAAGTTGTAACTGGTGTTAATTATTGGGCCGGGCGCGCGTGGTCGTGTGTCGGTGCTCGCGAACCGCGCACCCACACGCTCGGACGCAAACCCGTAGGATATCGATGGCGCGCCGGGGCGGCGTTATTCATACCGCTCGAACTCGATATCTGATTATCATACGTCTTGGCGCGATAGCGCAAATAATTAAACGTCGGGGGTACAGGAATTAACGGGCGCGCCGCTGACGGCAGGCGGTCCGCGCGAAACAGCGACTTATGGCGATCGCAAGATGGCCGACGCAAGATGGCCGCGCGGCGGCAAATTCGAATTTCGATTTTCGGCGTTTCGAGTTTACCGGACCGAGCATTGCATAATGTAAAGAAAGGGTCGCGGCGCTGCGAGCACGCTCGACTTAGGGATTCGTCGACACTCGGCTGTTAAGCAGTAAGCATGAAAGATGGTGATGCCGCCCGAGGGAACTCCTTATTCCAGCAGTTTTCATTATTAAAGGTCCCTTCATAATTGACGGAGTTGCCGCGCTGCAGTTGCAAACCGAGTTGCCGCTAAACACATTGGAATTTGCATAACTCGTGTATGAGCGCGCATTACGTTCAACAATTATTTACCGCGGTTTGCTTCCCGCCTCTGGGAAGTGGGGGTAAAAAGTTTCGGTGTCAGTCATCGAGGTACTTCCAGATCGATTTCGCGGAAGCGATCGAATTAAAGGTTAATGTCACTGTAGAATTTTCCAGAAATCGTTTTTTTTATTAAATGATGCTTTAGAAAGTGTAAACAAGGCAACATTTGTTTTTTAGTTCTGTATGCGACTAAGACTTCTAAAGTGACCGGCTACCTGCACTTTATGAGTACCCACTGTTCGTCAACTTTTCCACCGATCTCTCACTAACGCTGCAAATAAGACTCGAATGGCGGAGAAATTGAACAGGAAGCTGCATGATAAGCTAAATACGCCATTATTATGAAATCTGTGACTTATAACTTATGGACTTGTGGACTTTTCTCAAAACAATATTTTTCAAATCGGACGAAAAGATATCTCATACAAATCAATTTATCGATATGAAAATTTTTTACTACACATATTAATTTAAAGAATTATGGCCACTTTTTTTTATTGTTTACTCTTTTCAAACAGGCTCCATTTTGTTTACAATGCTAACATCTTTTATGCATCATGTTTGGAATTAGATTGGAAAATTCCAAAAATGACCATTGTTTATACTCTAGAGTGACATTACCCTTTAAGGGAGGCTTCCCCCTCGGCGCGATTGTCTCAGGTAATTCGTTTGATTGAAGGCACAATTATTGTATAAAGAGTCGGGCTCCTTTGGCCAACATATCGCGGGGGCTCGATTACTTATAAGGTTGCTACTTATATTCTTGATTGGTACCGGAGTGTACACGGTTTTATCTTCGTATCCTTTATGCGAGACATGAGATTTCCCGTTTAGCTTTGTGCGCCGGTTAGATTGAATATCCCTGAGGGTTCACTGGGCATACGTTCATGACTGTTTCATTTACAAATGTATTTCCTTTCAGACGGAACTTTCAATTTAGTTAGATGTTTCCTACGATGGCTGGACGGGCGGGGGTGGACGTGGCGGGGCCGAACTGGTGGGCGGCAGGGGGGGGGGGGAAGAAAAGCGCGGGAGAGGCGAGCTGTAACGGAATCAGCGGCCGGAGAGCTATGCCAATCGTCGGCAGTTGCGGATGAGAGAACGCTTTTCACTCGGAAACAATTTGCAATGCGACTGCGAACGAATTTGCACGTTCGCCCCGTCACTTGGAAGATAAAAGCGGTTGTGTTTATGTAAGCGGCGGGTCAATTATTCGCCCGGGCGTCTTTCGACTCGGGCGCAATCTTGGAACTGATCGGGCAAATTGATCCGCCAAATTGAACGGCCTTTGATCATTAACTCGGGCGCGTTCCGGCGTTAAATTTGTCGCGCGCGCCAATCGATGCGCCGGCATTTTTGTTGCGCGCGCGACCCCGCGGCTAGGGTAGGGGGCGCTCGCAAGGTGGAATTAAGGTTAAGATTTAATTTCTGATTAGGCGGATACGCTCCCGCGGGGGCAATTCAACTTGGTCATTGTGACTGACAGAAAGTGGTACGATTCCAGAGATGGAAAGACCGAGCGGCATACGAATCACCTATTTACCCGGCGCTTTTCCCGCTAACGCCGCCCGGGCTTGCCTTGGAACTGAAAATAGCTCCGCTGGAACGGCGACAAAGACTCTTTATTTTATTCATGTTGCCATCGCGCCCGGGACTTTACGCGTTACGTAATTACGATGATATATCACGAGAATTCAATCGGTCGCGATATTTTTCGACCCCGATCCAGGTCTCCATCAAATGGACGAGTGGGTCAGAGGGCCAGGCTTTTTCGAATTTCTGAGACCGAGGAATTTTCACAGGGTTTGCCTCGATCAAATTATATTCTTTTTTTAGCAAAAGATGAAAAAATGATCGTCGCATTAGATCAATCCGAATATGTAGACGTTTCTTGGAATAATTGTAGGAATTTATTTTCAATCTAGCACATTTATTTGATTCACAAAACTGAATCTGACAGAATCCTTTATTTTAAATTATACTGATGATCACTTCAAATAAAACAACTTTCAAGAACTCGTAGCTATGTGACCGATTCAGTCAAATGCATTTTCAGGTTCATCTAAACCCGTTGTCTGATTCTCACGACCCATGTTAAGAAAACTTGTTTGACTAAATCAGGTATACAGTTCACTTGTACACATAGCAGTTGTACAGTTTATCTGAATCAAGTAAAAATTTGCTGATCATGGTTTTTTTTCGTGAAGGAAAAAAACCATGTTTGAACTAAAAAAAGGATTTTTTACCTTAAGGGAAGTTAAAATCCAAGTGAATAAACTCCATTACTTTCACCATATCGGCACGATGTTTTAGTATTTTTTCCTCATAATCAAAATAGAAAGAAAAACGTGTTAGATACCGAAAAAACTCACATTGTCGAAAAAAAGATACTTTCGACTCTATTCTTCTAAGCCAATTTTCATCTTGTTAACTGGAAATTTAGTTCAGTTCTTCCTCGGAGTACAATAAACAATTTCTTGTTCCGCATTTTTATTTTTTCTCGAAAATACTTTTTCGAGATATTTGCATCTAAGAGGTCATGCTCGACACCAACATTTTTTACGCCGTCTACAAAAGGCTCTGTTGCAGTTATGAACCCAAAAATGTACTAAATAAATGTTAAATGTTTGACAAATACACCTTAGAAAACCGATTTTCATTTAACCAACTAGTCTGCACAACAATTTTTTCAAAAAACTTCGAATTTTAAGTTTGAAAGGTGGCATTTTCTCTTGTAGATAAGATTAATAATAGGGAAGCGGCGGGTAATGCGGGCACCCTAAGAAAAACGTCTTATTATTGTACATATATATGTAAATATATTATAATATTGATTAGTACTAAGTGAATCTAGTTTAGATTATATTCCAATATGTATAACTATGAAATTAGTTCATTAAATGGGCGAAATTACGTTAATTGTGAAGCACTGATTTTGCCCGCATTACCCTCCAAGGT
>JABFPB010002999.1:0-18318 GCA_022817645.1 Ceratoteleas bidentatus | reverse complement strand
CATACGCCCTTATTTCGCCCGTTTATCTCCGGAGATTCTCCGTATTAGGGAGATGTTCCGTGTGGGTTGTAATATAAAATTACAAAATATATCCTCAGAGTGGCGTGCAAAGTATTAATTGTTCCGAACCCAGTAATCGTAAATCTAACTAGTAAACCTACCAGCAGTATCATTTTTCTCAGTGTAATAAAAATACGCGATTAGCTGCGATTCCCTACAATCCCATATGCATATTGCATCGATACTAAAGCGATATCGCTCGTGTGAAAAATCCGCGCGGAAAAAAGCAATCCGAATAAAGTTGAGCCGCTATTGCCGAACCGTAGTCCAAGCGTTGTTGGCCGAGTTTATCAACATTGATTTTCACCTTGCGGTGTGCTAAAAACTATTCAACTTCGCAATGCTTCGCGCGAGCTTAAGCGTTAATTGTCTGTAAACGTGTGAAGTTGATACTCGAGATATCACGAACAGCCCCGAGGACTTTAAGGCGCGTTTTGGCAATGAGCTGTACGATCGCAGTCATTAACTCCAATAATCCGCAACGCAATTGAAAGCTTTTTCCACGCGGATCGATTGGCCTGATTAATAATAATATCGCAACACAAAAGTAGCATTTCGGGCGAATTGCTTTCGTTATTTCAATCCCATTGGCACGTCACAGCGCTGAAATATTAATCAGCGATTTGATATCAATTTATTTGACATCTTGCCGTTTCATTTGATCTCGTTTCAATGTCAATTTAACATATTATTTGAAAGCCGATACGAAAGCTCGAGCGTCAACGTGACTTTTCCATCGGCGCTTCGTTTTTCGCGCGGAACCAATTTTTGTAGCAATTCGTTAATTTGCCAACGATCTTTTAGCTCAAACGCTCGCGCGCTACGTTCCTACTCGTTATACAAAGGCGAAAAACCGACACGGCTCACGCCACCGGTAGGCTGATTTTTTACAAAAGCTCACGCGGATTCCCTCCGACACGCCATGCTGAATCATTCAGCGACGCGCTAATTTCCCGGCAAACTTTAACTCTAAAAAAATTAAGTTAAGCCTGTTCGGGCCAGCATTTATACACGGAAAAAAATGAAGGGTTAATGTTGGTATATATTAGCTTACATTAGGTAAAGAGTATACCTGCTAATGAAAGAGGAATTAATAAAAAAATGTTCATAGCCTAACAAATCCACTAAATCTCGTGGATTCGACGCCGAATCTACGTTGAATCCTCGTTCGAATATTTATCCACGTCTATTCCACGTGGATTCCACGTTTCATGTCTACTAGGGTACTTGCGATCTGAATTTAATAATCGTTTTCATGAAAACGGTGACGTTTTCATGTAAATAACCATTTACTTGAAAGCGGTCATATTTTCATGTAAATGACTGAACTGAATTCCACTCAACTTTTGGGTTGATTCAGCCTAACAAATATGATTTATTCTCCTCCTTCAAAAAAGCTGAAAGTCTTTGTTAAACAGAATTTCTGGTCAACGTAAATAGCAGGTAAACTCATTTACCTATAACCTTTTCTTTTTTCCGTGTAATTATTCGTTAAGTAGTTTTAAAGAAAGCCAGCTTTTCGGGCTGAATGAGTTGGAGGCGACGTCTAACTTTGTTAAGCTTGTTTATTCATGTTATTAAGACGCAACCCGAAAACGCAAAGATAATATCGCGATTTTTACTTAACAGATGTCGCGCGAAAAAATACGCCGTAAGTTTCGCGCGGGCGTATAAATTTAAGGATAATAATCAGATTTAAAGGAGCTGATAACAGTGAAATAAGTCTAACAAATAAAACGGGCAAGGTTTTAGCGGGGATCTCGCGCGATAATAGATTCAGAGGGCGGCTTTTACGACGCGAGACGCCGTGGAAAATTGTTGGATTTTAAAACTGTGATTTTATTCGATAACAAACGCAAACTTGAGTTTAAACGCGAGTTCCATTCAAATTAGAGAAGTGCAGGAGCGCGACACCTCGATAATATTTAAATAGCGGACTTTTCTCGGTAAACAAAAATGATTGAATATTATTGATACGTTGAGCCGACAATGAAAAGCTCGGCTATTTTGCAAATATAATCCCAGATTACGAGGCTTTTTCACGTCCGAATAATCTGTCGCGCAAGTATAAATTTGAATTAACTCGGCGAACGCGTTTAACGAGGAATTCAGTAACATCATTAACATTGCGCGCGCAACTTTTTCGCGAATTTCACGGAAATATTGTTACCGATAATTTAGCGATCCTGCTTGTGACTAATCCTGTTAAGACCGAGCGTGAATGTTCAATCAATTACACGAATTTATTCAGTTACATTTAAATTCATTTAACTAAGTCAAATTCATTGATCAGCTAATTACTATTGTTATTATTTTGATTTCGGGTCTTATTCTTTGCGGGTATTTAAACTCTGAAAAAAATTGTTAGAAAATCGTTTTACGCTAAGAAGATTCCGCTCATAATAAGAATATTCAACTTATGAGAAGAATATTCCTCTAATTATAAGAATAATCTTCTAAATATGAGAGAATTGTTTTTAGAGTGAAGCCATGATCAAAAGTCGAGAAACGTGCATTGAAACAATGTTTTTACCCTTTTGAACTTTAATTTCGAGTGAACAACAAAATTTTCGTCGAAAATTAAAGGAGGAACAAGTAGACTGACGAAAATAGGAGTTTTTGAGGGAATTTTTATGCGGAGGCAAAACAACAGATCAATGCGGGCTGTTTTCATTTTATTATTCATCTTTCCAAAACAACTTCGAACTTGTTATTTACAATAGACGAAATCTATTGGCCAGTCGATTTAATACACTGTAAAAAAAAGAATGTGAAAAAGCACAGTATGGTTAATATTACCTAAAAAGTGTAATTGTACATATTAGGTTGTGTATGTTGACACAAAATGTGTGAAATTTTCACACCAGTTTGGAGATCAGTATTTCCACATTAATGATATTCACTCTTGAAGAAAATGTGACATCCCTGCATTTTCTAAGGATTAAAGTATCTTCGTTTTTCGTCTTCACTTGTCACAAAGAAACATGCATAAACTCACGACATATAATCAATACATATGATGCTGAAATGAGTCTTAATTTTCGTAAAAAGAATTTTAATATAGAAACATTCGTTCCAAATATAAGATGAGATTGTAAAACTGACATTAAAATATTTCATACTTCTATGTTAATATAATTAATAATGATTAATAATTATATATGATTAATATAATTAATAATTATTTTTCCACATTTTTTTACATATACTAAAAAATGAAATTGTCTGATTCAGACAAAAACCCTCTGATTTAGACTATCTATCCGATTTAGATAATATTTTATTGCTGTATTTTATCGTTAATTATGTTTTTTAAAAAAGTATAATTTTTTATTTGAAAAATCGCTTTAAACGATGAATAAAATAAAATGAAAACAGACCTGCACTGATCGCCAGTTTCATTTCTTCGTAAATCCAATTACCCAACAAAATCTTATTTTTCGTCGGTTTATTGAAGTCCCCCCTTAATCGATAGTTTAGGTCAAAATTTCACAATCATGCAACAAAATAAATTGATAAATAATGTTTTTATTTTTAAGAAAATAAAACAATACACTATATGTATTCTCAAAAACAGTTCAATCCTCCTGCCAATCGAATATTTTTAATAGACAATTTAACTTCTTGTGAAAGTTTAACTCTACAACGTGTGCATTTCAGTCGAAACCAACTCTGATCGTCGTAATTTGATTTGAACGGGTTGAGTTCCTTCAAATTTTGCAGTTCGGTTTTACGAAAAAAACAGGCATCCTATTCTCTATAATATTCTTGAAGTCGTTAATTACATTTCGAATTAAACATCATTTTAAACTCCAATGAAAATCAATTTGATTGACTATCAAATTAAGTCGTCGTTTTATTAGAAATATTAATTTATATTAATTAATATTTCTAATAAAATATACAAATTAATTAAATTTTGATTACTAATGACTTGAATAGTCCTTGAATCCCTACTAAATAATACACTAAAATTTCTACATTTCATAAATCAGTGGAAAATGAAGATAGCATTCAGGAATGCTGAGTTTATTAATCATTCAACTCCGAATCATAACCTACTGAATTCAAATGTTTCACATTCATTAAATTACATTATTTATCAACTGAATGTTAAAACGCAATTTTTAGCTATCGACCGATTCTCGACTCTTGAATAGCTTGCAACAAATCAACGTAATTGATTATTTGCGCAAATGTGTCGATTATAATTGGTCCGACAAACCAAACACTGATATTTGTTGCGATGTACAACAAATATCATTTTACCTCCAGAAAATGGTTGAAATGTTTGCCACTTATTACATTACTGCGTTACCATTACAAACTGACAAAATAAATGCTAAAATGTTCACGCGATGCATTTGTCTGAAATTCGCGTGAAACTGGAGCGAATTCGTTTGTAAATCTATTTAATTACCGCTTTATTTTTGTATTACAGCAAATCGGTAATATTTTTCTGAGGTTCGCCGAAAGGAACTTCAATCACCTAACTAATCTTAGCAAAACAGTTTAACGAGTGCGCATTGGTGCGGCGTTCTTTTTACTCGAATTTTCCTATATAAAGTCAATTACAGCTCAACCGCTCTCAAAGAAATTGACTTTATAAACCTCGACTGTCACCCTGCCGCGATTCGTTCTCTTTTTCCGTTGCCAAAACAGAAAATCGCAGTCGATAATGTTAAACGTGTGTTGTGTACCTATAAACGAAAAAACCGAATACAAACGACAAGTCAACGAATTGTGACATATTGAAATGACCGGTATTCATTCAGACGAAGCAGGTTGTTAACGTGTGAAACGAGTTTACACATTAAAAATCAAACTTCGTTCAAAATGGGATGATGACAAATAATTAGAGTACCAATTTATACGTAAGATACGGTATAAGGTATATATAATATGTATACAACACGATAGACCTAGTCCTTGTGAAATGTAAAATATTACCACAAGTCAGTGTAACCGAGGAAGTTCGGCATCGATAAATCGACGTTATTTTGGTCGAAAATGTACCTTGGAAAAGTGAGATCTTTGGACATCTTTTTCTTTTTCTCAGTTTCAATCTGTTGTCTACGAAAGAAAATCAGTTTTCAGTATAATTACACAAATTGTAAAAAAGATGCTAAAAAGAAAAGGTTTTTGAAAAATGAAACCTGAAATGGATTTGAAATGGTAAAAATAAGGACGTTAGTTGTCGACGCCAAGATTAAGCAATTTCTAATACTTTGACAATATATTGGAACAATTATGCTAAATTTACCAGTGTTCCTATATTACCATTATATTGGAAAAATATATAAGCCAATAATCTATTAGAAAAATTGTCCTAAAGAAAGATGTCCAAAGTGACCTTTCCCTTACTAACAACCCAAAACATGTCTTCGAAAAAAAACATTAAAAATACGCCAGATTGGTTGTTCACCGAGACAGCGAGTATTTCAAGAATATTTTGTATCTAGACAAGTGTAACTGAACGATTACATGGATAATTGTAAATGTAACTTGGTTGAACGTGACTGCTGCCGAAATTGGTCGAAAAACGGTCAAACGAGGCAGCCAATCTGCGAGAACTTCCTCACGTGTTATATCATCGTAAAACTCATATCCATAGCACATAACGACTAATGTAACGTAACTTTGGAAATAGTTTATTTTGTGAGAGATGTTTCTGATTTACCGAACGTGTGATATTGTTATCGGAATAAGAATTTTGTAACATAGTTATTATTTGTGATAATCATATTTTATAATCGATTAGGACAAGTTCTCCAACGAAGGCAACGAAAACGACTTACGTAATTGCGCTAATTATTTCGTCACAGTGCGGAGAGACTCTGAGTCTTTGGTCTTCCAACTCTGTTCGACACGTTTTCGACTGACAATTTTCAAATTACGTTCCTCGTTCGATCGTAACCATTGTTTCGGGGAAACGTGAACAGAATTGAAAGAAAAAGGAGCGACACTCAAAGAGGATGAATCAATAATTTTGTATGTGCTTCATACGATAAACAATCATGAACGTTGAAGTGGGAAGTCACTGAGATAATTTATTTAAGCCCAGATTTTGGAACGACAATACAAAACTTTTCACGGTTTTGTGATGGAAAGTTATTTTTGGAGGTATTACTTGTATCGAATATTTGAAATAAGTGCAAATTTCGTGCAATTGATTAATTTAATTAATTTCTCAATTAAAATCATTTAATTTAATTTGATTAATTTAATTAATTAGTTCGCAATTCCAGTATCTGGCTCTGAAAAGTTTTCGTGAAATTTCGACTCATCTCTTGATTTTGGTACAAATTGTTCATTTTATTACAAAAATGGTCGACAAATGTGTTAGATTAATTTCTGGATGATGTATAAATACGATTTGACTGATTAGGCTAAAAAACGCGCTGAAAATTATGTGCAAGATGTGAGTTGTAATTTTACTGGACAAATGGTGCTGATTGAATTTCGTTGAAGATGGAATATATATGTTTCTAAGAGCAAACTGCGGTAAAAAATAATGTTTTGAAATTATAAAATAACAAATGAAAAAATGGAATGAAAAAAACAAAATTGGAAAAAATAAAGAAATAATACATTTGGACAAACGCAATAAGTGTTCCAGAAAAAAGCAATCTCATCTAAGAAATACTAAAATATTATTAAACCTCTCCAGGGAAGATATTTCAAAAACACTTATTTTTTAGCGTAGATGCAGCTGCGTGTGGTTCCCGAAAATAAAGAAATACGTTCTAAAATTGTGTTCATTTATAAGTGTTCACAAAATAAAGTTCATCTATAAGACATTCAGGTTATCAGATTTATCTATTTCAAAGATTGTGGAATTTTTTTAATTGTCGATTGTTTGAAGTAAATATTGTTTTAAGTTAAAAATGATTTATTTTTAAATTAAATTCAGTCTTAAAAATCACAGAAAAAAATTACATCAAAACTACAGAAAATAATCAAAATAAATATCTTTTTGTGATATTTGTTTTTATACTTTCATTGAAATACAGTTTTCCAAAGTACTTAATTTTTGCAGTTGAGAGACAAGTGGCTAATTTTATATTAAAATAATGTAAAATATATAAAACAGCATTGAAAGTCCACTAAAACATACTTTAAACCTATTTTAAAAACGTTAAAGAGTCGTTTAAAAAATATACTCCAGAAATACAGTTTGAAAGGGAAGGTTACAAAAAGCTTTCATTGCATTTTTTGTTTTTCCTGTGTTGAAAAGTGATGCTAAACAAACATTTCTGTACTGTGGAAACGTTGAAATAACATTATAAAATTTTTTTTCTAGAGGTAGACATCTACTATTTCAGCAATATTATTTTCACGTTAAAATGAAATTCCGATCGTATGGCAGGAATATTATCTGGAGATAGGGTAATTTCGTGAATGGGAAACACTTACGCGGTCGATAATTACGTGAGAGTCAAATTCACTTCAATAACGCAATATTGTCTTGTAAAAAAACTCAAAATTAAAGGGCATAAATGAAAATCTTTCAATATACCTTAAAAGAGTTAAAGTTATTGCATTAAATTAAAACGATCATCAAAAAATTCATCATATTTATAAAGTATATATGTACAACAGTCATTTTTATTAAAAAAAAAAATATTTTAGTTACAACATTGTTTTAGATGACTTTCAAACCAAATTACACTATTAATTCGAAGTAAAACAATCTGGGGTAAATCTGTCTGATATATTACGTTCAAAAATATGTTGTAAAAATTCGCCGTTAACGCTATAGACCTTTATCCATGTCCTTTCAATTGTAACGAACTTTCATTAAATTCGAGTCTGCGGTTCGGTTTCCACGTGGCGAAACGAGTTTATGGAAGCGAAAAGTAAGTTTTCGAGCAGTTCGAATTTTACTTGCTCTGTTCGCAATTTTCACTCTATCACCGCGTAGCTTTAGTTTTTGAGTACGTAATCCGATTCTTCATGTGAAATAGACGAATTTGTCAGTTATTTTCACATGTGTACTATTTTCGATCGTTTGATTTTGCAATCCTATCACAGAGCTAATTTTGAAGCCAACAGATACATCTTCAATTCTAAAATCGAAAAACGAAAGACATATTTTCCTTTTTTTAAGAAATTATAATTTATATAATTGCATTTCTCTTTAAACCATAAATAAATCTTCATTTTCCATCCTAACTTAGAATAAAAATATATTCTTATTCTTCATTAATTTTACTTTGAATAACGAGTAATTTTTCATTCTTCATTCAACTAAATTAGAATAAAAATTCATTAATTTTAAGTTTGAATAATGGATATTTTTTATTTTTCAAAAATCAGAAGAAGAATTTTGCCACCAAAAGTTAGACCAATCTTTGAGACAGATAAATCTACAAAAATCAGTATATTAACCCAAGAGACAAAGCCATTTTTTTACTATACGAGTAACCCGCAAATAGGATGCTAACTCAACTCATGACTACGCACATGGCATATCTTGTTCCATAATCAGAATAGCGCTCAAACTTGCTGCATGGTTCATAACGTAGAGTTTGGTTGACATGTAGCGGACATGGGGCATACAAGCTATAACTGTACCTACTCATTAAGACTAGTAGAAATGGA
The DNA here is from genome assembly GCA_022817645.1 of Ceratoteleas bidentatus. Classification (NCBI taxonomy): domain Eukaryota; kingdom Metazoa; phylum Arthropoda; class Insecta; order Hymenoptera; family Scelionidae; genus Ceratoteleas; species Ceratoteleas bidentatus. The sequence goes on along the minus strand of JABFPB010002999.1, from coordinate 9,654 downwards.
TTTGTCGACAACGGATGCTCAACGTATTAGTATCAAAACAATTACTGAATGTACACACAATGATATAAATATAATGAATATTATATATATAAATAAAGACAGTTGTTGTTTATAGAAAGTTATATTATAAAAGTACCGAAAGAACAATGTGCTCAAACGAAACGAATACACAGCTTGGGTAACGTAACGTGTTGACAAATAATAAACTAATGTGCGGATTAGAGGACGGCGCAATTTGTTTCCATAGGACTACTGTAAGCTTAAATAAGCGTATTTTTTATGTATCATTGAGAGGAATCAATACAAGTGTTTGTCATATAAATATTCGTGTTGGATCATTTATTCCCTTGGTACATCTCACGACCAGAACAGTATACTAATCGCCATCGCTATGCAGCTTATGGCAACGTAAGGACTCTTCCTCTCACCGATCCTGGCACACTTCCAAAATATGCCCAAAAACCTGCAAACAGTGCTGCGTTAGTGATCACGACACAATTTGCAACTTTTGTTCAACTCCAACTCAGTTACATATTGGAGTTTAAAACAACTTTCGGTCTTGATGGGGTAACTTGATGGATTATGGAAAGTGGGGGATGTTGGCATTTTTTTAATTAATTTGTTTATTGTGCAAGATTTCGAGAAAGCTTACCCGGTTTTATGTCTGTCAAGTAAACTTGGAACTGCCGATCTAATGTATGCACAAGTACAAATCAGCAACAGAACGACTGTGAGCAAGCTCTGGAAATTAAATAGGGCTGACTGTGCAACCCGAAACTATTAATAAAAGTTTCAAGTTTCATAAATGTTAGATTGAAAATGTTACTGTTGTAAAAAAGTTGGAGTTATCAAAAAGGAAATGGAGATATTTGATTGAAGTAGGATTTTTTGGGGGGATTTTTTTATTTCATCAAAAACTCGTTTATGTTTATAATTGTAACAAAAATCGAAGTTAAGTAAAACTAAATGGATTTATTTGATTCAGATAAGATTTCTCTGGATTTTGTTTATTTCAGTAAAATATCGTTTATATTTATAATTGTTAATTTAATTTAACTGTTTTTGTGAATTGCAAATTTATTAAAAAATTTAGAAATAATGTATTATTCTATTAATCTAGTTAATAAATAATAACTTTTCTTGTTTTAAATAAATGTGTTTTATTCATTACCACCCTGGTTACTGTTATAAAGTGAAAATATCAAGAATTATGACTTTATTTGTTGACTTCTGTTGATTTTTTGGTTCAGACAAGTTGCTCATTTGATCTAATAATAACAATTGGTGCACATTATTTCAATAAATAAATCTTTGTTGTCATTTCGTAAAGTACAAATTTCAAATTCCATTGAGCTGAACTGGCAAAGCTCTGCCATTTCTACGACGCGTAACAATTCAATTTGAAAAAAGTGAATCGTTGGATATTCGATAAAATGAATGCATCAAAGCAAAATCATAATAACTCGATTTCCCCATAATAGGTTCAGTTAAAAATGCAATTGACTTTCAAAAAAGACAAACGCTTTCATTTGTCAATTTATTATTTCATTTCCTTGAAACAACTTTTTTTATGGATGGTATGTGAGGACCATTTTACTGAACTTTGCTTTTATATCAGGCATTATTTATATGGATGATAATTGAAATTAGGCTACAATAAAAAATGTATAATTTCATAAACCAATTCAACAAAAAATTTCATACTTTACTTATTTTACACAAATTTCTCAAATGTTTAATGAAAAAAACAAAATGTAATATTAATAAATATATACATGTAAGTTTTTTGTAGATTTAAATTATATAATGTTTTAAAATGTTATACATCAAAAGAGATGTTTTGATATTTTTGAAATTGATAAATTATTTTCACTAAGAATATTTTGTTCAACTTATGTTAATTTATTATTTTATTATATATTGTATCACCTAAAAGATTATAATCATAAATGTTTTTAAACTACAATACAGTTGCATAAATCTACATCAATTAATTAATTTTTTTCTGAAACTTTCTGATCGTACTGTTTTATAAATTATTGATTTTTTATATATAGAACTAATGCATCTACCACATGATTTTATATTCGACATATTGATAAAGTTACTTGTTTAAAAATGATACACTGTCAAATGAAGCAGTTAATATCAAAATATGTTTGTGTATAATGATGACATGTCAAATTGCATAATGTACTATAGTACACTTTTAACTTACCATGATAGAAAATCATAAAATGACGTAATTATCTTGGAACTTAGAGTATTATAGCGCTGTAAAAGTGTAAAAATTGGCTGTCTTAATTATCCAAAGTATCTAACCAAATTAAATTTCTGTTTACTTCGTGCTAGAGATACATCACTGAAGATGAGATTAGACCCAGTTTACATTAAAAAATAATGCATTGCTCTTATTTCGGTGTTCGGAAATAATATTCTTATCGGCGACTAAGAAGCTGTCTTTCTCTTTCTTTATTGGAGAATTGCGTGTGTGAGAGAGAGAAAGAGACGCATATGATTCTGTTTTCAACGAGTTTGTTTCCAGAGGAAATTGTTTGCAAACTCGCCTTAAAATACTTTCAGTCTATTCTCATCAATTTGCTATCTCACTTTAATGCTACTTGTGAAATAAGGATAGTTACATGGATGAATGTTTATGCAAATTGAATCAAATTTGTTATAAATTAGTCTCTCTCAGTATTAAAAAAATTTCATAATCAAAAGAATGGTTACATTTAATATGAAATAAATTGAAAGATTACATTTTTCGTAAAAGTAAGTATTTTAATTGTGAAAATTGACAAGAAAAGGCACAAATGTAGACTTTTTTGACTGATAAATCACCTTAAAAAATACATCAGAAATAATATGTTAACTCTTCTGCAAATAAAACTCAAAAATTGTATTACAATTTTTATTAGTACCTCTGTAAGTTGATATGTAAATACAAAAGTGTAAATAAAGTTTCTTGTAAAAAATATAATATATACAAAAACGTATATTACACACATTTAAAATATACCAAATGTGGTACAGTATATAACTCGTGACAAAATCTCAAGTCAGTTACATCTACTTAATTCTAATGAAGTCTTTGTTTAAAACTGGCTTATATTTCATTAGTTTGGCATATCTTCGAAGTAGCTTCTTCCAATACTGTTCAATGTGCTTCATTTCAAGATTTTCCCAGATGAAATCTCTGCCTTGATCAGCTATTTCCTTAGCAATCTGATCATGCTCCATGATAAATTCAATCAACTCCCTGCAAGGCAAACCAAAATTTACAATCCTCATAAAATCCTCATAAAATTAAATTTGTTTTAAATTCCATCATACACTTAAAATGGGAATCTCCCCTTAAGTACATGTATACATGTGATAAGATTTTATAAGCAAAATTGATACAAATCAATTCTTACTTAAGTTCATTTTGGGTTGCATTTTTTGGTACTGGAATGTAATGGATCCAAGGCTTCATTGCATCATAGTAAAATTCAACCCATTCTTTACCCACATGCAGCACTAATGATCTGCATAAAAATAAGTGTTTATGCCTAAAAGAAGCAGCCACGCCTCGGTAATTGAATAAATATTTGTAATTACAGTGTTCTTCCAAAGAAACTTCCGGGGCAGGAGGCATGTTTAATGTATCCTGAAAATGTAATAATAAATTGCATTAGAATTTTCTGTCTAATACTATTTTTGTCTAACAATAAATAAAAAAAATTAAATTCAGTAATCTGTAAATTGGCTATTTTTTAATTAATAATTTTAGGTATTTCGTAATGTTTCAATTTTATATATTGGATGGTTCCATTTAAATTATTATCAAAAATGTTTAAAAAAACATAAGAAATATAACATTAATCAAGTATTTTATCCACTCTTTGGAATGTTTAGAATACATATATTTGTAACTTTGTAAATGGTTAAGTCTGTAGAAATTGTAACCTACTGCATCAGATTTCCATGCTTGATTCTTAGTATACTGTGCATCCAGGATATCAGGGTTACTTCGACTCAAAAAAATCAAATTGTCTCTTTCCGCACTAGTCCTGGAGCCGCGGAAAAACGCCTTTGATTGCTTCTTATGCCATGGCATTTTCTCACTTGCTTTATTTAGCGAAACGCGATGCTTGTCCCATCGTCCCAGTCCCTTTGGATACAGAGATATGGCTGGTCCTCCTTCCCAGAACGACCATGCTGGATATGATATGTCGTAATACTGATCAGTCTGTGAACGGGCCAAATTATTCAGAATAATAAGTAAAATAGTTGATTATTAGATTTTAAGATTGTTATGATTAAAATCAATTAATTTAAAGTAAATAAATAAAACAAATTATGATAAATTATTAATTACAGAAATATACTTTTATATTTAAATAAAAAATCATAACAATCTGATTTAAATCGAAGAAATTGATTTATTTTCTAAAAAATCCAATTTTGCAACCCTATTAGAGTTAGAAATTTTTTTTGACGATTTATTAATGTGTGTAAGTAAATGTTTAATGATACACATGATACTGTTAGTAGATATATTATGATATCGTTGATTTATATCTCTGGAAATTATCACCTTACTGAATGAAAAAACAGGAAGAGCTTCTCCAAAAAATGAACTTGATTGAGGATAATCTCGTGTGTTTATGATCAAGTCCATATCAGATAACGTATCAATTGTCTTCAAGAGAAAATGTTCAATTCCAGAGCATCTTGATGGAAACATGCAGTTAGGTTGGCGATATAACTTATGGTTGATTATTTGGTAATGAGTGCCTCTGTAAGTGAAATTTCATTTAGTGAAAACATAACTGATAAAACTATATTTCTTTTGAAAATATGGTGTATAAACTTGTTTGCATATCTATTATTTACTCACATTATTTGCCAGATTCCCTTAATTTAAATGAAACTTGTATTATTTTATAGAATAAATTAAACATTTATTTAATTTGAAAATCTTGTAAAAATATTCTTATTCAGAAGTTGCAAATCATGTCAGATCCCAATAAATTATGAATATTATCTATGGCTATAAATTTAAGCAATTTAGAACTGAAAGAAGTAACCTTTTCACAAAGAAAGATTTAGAATTTTTGTAGTAATTATTAAGTAATTTATATACAATAAATATAACAATTAAAAACAATAAATGCAACATACTTAGTTGTAGCTTCTTCAATCAATTTTTCCGTGATACCATCCTTCTTAAATGGTCTCAAATCTCTCGCAATAACATTGGTGTAACATTGTAAATTAGTTATATTACATGGTACGTATTTCTCCTTAGCCATTTCGATGCTTCTATAATACTTATCATACTTTTCATTTGTACCTAAAAACATAATTTTATTATTTCTACTTAAATAATTTCTAAAATCACTGTCAAATACAAAACAGTTTCTCACAATAACTCATTAAAGTCATTATTAAAAACATTGACAATACATTTGCATGGAAGCAAAATGAGGTTATGTACGTATGACAGATCGCGCGTACTTACTTTTGGTATATTTGTTAGCTTCGGCATTATTACTGCAGGAATCTTTGTCACTTGAACAAACCTCGGAGTCACAGTTTACTTTAATACACATCAACAATATGAATAAACAATGTAGTCGGTTCATTTTAACTTCATCAAAATAATTGTCGCTGAAATATCACCTGCACCGCCGCAACTACAACAACTCGTTTGACGTAAGACGAAAGTATCGACATCTATGACCATTGTGGTCCAACTTTTGCGAAGATCAACAACAGTTTTGTTAGTTTTTGTATGTTTTACAAGCAACAAGGTATATTTAAGCTAAAATTGAATTTTAATAAGTGTTATTTAAATTTGTTTCTTTGTTTACATTATATTTGTATATTACAGGTAAATATTGTAAACAAAGATATTTAAACAAAGATATTTACACAAAATATTTATAAAATCTGTTTAATTAGATTTTGTGGGATATCAGGGTAAGTGAATAGACATCGTAAATATATTAGGACTAAATATTTATTCAATATTACATAATTTTCATTTGTTTGTATACATTGCATATATGCCATTAATTTATTCAGCATATTATCATTTGAATGTAATGTAAAAATCGTCATTTATTATTTGAATTATATAATTATTTAGTCAATGAAAATTAATATTTAAAGAAAGTTGTAGATAATAGTATAAATACGCGATGTTGGGGCAGGTTTACGCATGCAAAATAAACACAACACGTGGCATCAACGCCTCTTATTAAGTGTGCATTGTCAATTTTGACTCGCGATAATTAAAATGCGTCTCTCCTTAGACGCTAATTAGTACTCTAACTTTTCCAGTGAACTGAAAACAATGACTGAAAAGATTGTCCTACTTATGCAACTCTCAGATGTTCGCCAAGCTCACATCACGCACAATTATTGTTTTGTTTTCCCTGCGTTTCTCGCCGTCTACATTATTCGAAATCTCACAGTTTCTCCCGTTTTGTAATTTTGCTCATTATCACGGTTGTTACGATCCTGTTTAACGCCGCTGTGGCGAATATTTGATAGCTTCAGATCCACTTTGTAGCTAGGCTGCATTTCCAATACAGCTAATATAAGTAGGTTGATATTGCGCGACTATGTTTAATGAAAATACAATATGATATATAATTGATGGAAAATTGAAAATTAATAATCAATTTGATGGCGAAGAATTACTGTGAGTGTAAAAAAATACAACTGGTTTTTAATTGCCTTGAAATTGTAACAAATCATAAAAATTAAATTGTATTTGTATTTCAATAAAATTATTCCTTTTGCAAATTAATACAAATTGAATTTATTTTTCATATTAATTGATATTGTAAATGACAAAAGTCTTCAAAGTAAAAAATCAAAATTATTATTGCACAAAGCTACTCTCGTTTTTAATAGTTAGTAGTACAAAATATCAAAGGCAAATATTTGTGCTAAAATGACTCAATGGAGACTACTTTGAAACTTATTGTTATTATCATTAAATAACGTCGTTATAATAATTATTACGTTTTCTTTCATCGCATTCATATTAATCGTATGAAAAGTAATATAAACAACAAGGAATTCTGCGACAGAATTGAAATTAACCTGTACTTCCGCTTAAAGAACAATGATTTGCTCTTGGCGTGTGAAAGGAAGTATATGAGAAAATTGATAAGGACATTTACAGTTCATTGTAACAATTTTTCCTTTCTTCACTTTAAAAGAATAAGTGTCGGCAAGAGTTAAGAAAAATTCCCGCAGTTAACAGTTTCTGTATTAATATGCTAACAATCGGTTTCCATAGCAGCTGTGCCCTTTTATTGTTCTTTGATTCTTTGAGGAGACGAAGAAAAAAATGTTTTACTACCGGTTTTTTAATGGTAAAATAATATTTTGAAGGTAAATAAAAGGAGTTTCCATTCAATATTTGCTCAAATCTTTTTTAACACTAATATAAATCTATTCATAATGAAAGGAATACTTTCATAATGATGCAATCGAAATGACCATTTCTTGGAGTGCACCAATAATTACTTGAAGTGTCCACAAGACTTTTGTTATAGTTCCCAATAGTATTTTTCGGTAAGGGGTGACTATTTATCGAAATCCCACAACATTGAGAAGCAATCCAGCTCTGCTGCTGAAATTGTGTGGACATTTCATTAATACCTACACCACTGGCACGCTTTGATGTAGTCGTTCATCGATGCTCGTGCGGCATGTGAACAAAGAAAAGGATAACTAAATGCAACTGCATTAAAGATGAGTGAGAAGGCAGTGCAAAAGCGCGAGCAAAGAAGACAGATGAGTGCAGAGAGGAAGCGAATTATTGCGCCATCAGGAAATGGTTTGCTATTTACACACGCACAAAGCTAATCGAACACTGACTGTTTCACGAACTTGGGCATCGAGATGAAGTCAAAGAGCCGAGTGGAGAGGGAGATGGAACGATCGTGTCAATGGTTAGTTATTACATTAAACTGAAGAATTTCATTGATTCATTCGATTTTCAGATATAAGAACGGTTTTTGAGATTCGGTGTAGGGAAAAGTCGGCTAATGTGGTAGATAAAATTGATTGTAGAACGATTTGTTGTTTAATTAAAATTAATTGTACCTCTGAAGTTAAAGAAAAAATAATGGATTTTAAAGAGAATGGTATAAATATTTAGGTTTGATATTCGCAGTTTTAAATAGTGGATTGACTAAGTGGAGTTGGTCAGTGTATGGTCAGACCGGAAGTAGATTCGGCCAAGTGGAGTTGGTCAATGTATGGTGAGATTGGAAGTAGAATCGGCCAAGTGGAGTTGGTCAATGAATGGTTAGACCGGAAGTAGAATGGAACTAGTAGAGTAGGACTATATATGGTCAGACTGTATGTAGAATGGAGTAAGTAGAATGCGAGAAATTTGAAAATTTTAAGAATTTTAAGAGATTTGAAAATTTTATGAATTTTGAGAAATTTGAATATTTTCAAGTTTCTTAAAATGGTCTTCTTAAGAATGGTCTCATTTATTCAAGTTACACCATTCTTAGTCTGGAATGGAACAGAATTGAGAATAATAAAACTGATCCTGAATTTTTCCCAAAAAGAATTCACTTCATTTTTTTCAATTTTTTTTATTCGGTATTTTTTGCAGGGCAATTACCATCCAATAACATTGCCCCACGCTATTGGTCAAACATTGCCCCAAAATGCGGACATAGAACCATCCAGTTTTTGACAAAAGGGACTCTATTCCATTAGGGACTCTAATTGTTGGGACGTTTCACTGGGATTCTATGAAATATAATAAAACATAGTTCAATTAATATCATCATATTTTCTCTTGGCACCTTAAATATACGGCCCTTCATAAGGGAACTACCTTAAATCTAATATAATAAATGTTATTACATTAAACATTTAATTTTCATATACACCGATATGATGTATTTGATAACTTTTAATATCAAATAAAATGAAATATGAAATTTCAGAAGAACAATATTTGTATTATTTTACATTAAATTTCATATTTAATTTCACTCCACGTCTTACTGACAAAATATAATTCACATTATATTAGTACCTAATAACCAAAATTTCACATACAATTTTGTTATCAAGTACAAAATATCTTCGCAAAAACATTTAACAATAATTTCCACATTCAGTTTCATATTAATTTCACATCGAATCCTACTAACAAAATATACTTCACATTACATTAATACCCACTTATAAAAATTTCTTTATACACAATTTTTATATCTATAATTTATTTTTATCAATTTTTTATGAAATAACTTCAGGATCCACCATCAAATCCACCCAGCAAAAAATTTGGAATAGAAATGAATAGAAATGAATTGGATTTGTAGCCAAATTCGCCATTCATTAGAATTAAATGGAATTAATTTTCCTTTTTTGAATGTTAGAAATAGTTTAATCAATTCCAATTGGGGAATTCAAAGTTAACTTTTTCAAAATGCCATCCTGATTTGAATTGAAAAGAATAGAAAAGAATTCATTTTTTCACTTTGAATTCAGATTTTGGAATTGAACAGAAACGAATTCTTTCTGAATTCAAAATTGCTCGTTTGAAACACTGAGAAATCGCTAGAATAGAAACGAATAGAAAAGAACTGAAAATAAAAATATGCCGAATCTTTC
>JABFPB010002998.1:0-18311 GCA_022817645.1 Ceratoteleas bidentatus | reverse complement strand
TATCATGCAGAATATTTTTTGCACATTTTTTAACATTTACGTAAACAATTGTTTTTAATTTACTAATAGTGCATTAATCAATCGTCAGATTTGGTTTAAAAACTATATAAGAATTCTTTATGTTGGTCTTATTAAGTGAAAAAATTGTTCATCAATCTTCACTAGCTAGTTCCGGAGATATCAAAATTTCAATAAACCAGCTAGTGGAGCTTGATGAAAATTTGGATAATTAAAGTACATGCTGTAAACAATGTTTCATCAAAATTTGATCGAATTCTGACTATTTTGATTTCACTATGCAAATACCTTAAGATGGTATACCTAGGATATTAAAATAATATTAAAATAGACATTTGCAATGAAATATAATTGAATGATATTTATCTTTAAACAAATTATTATTTCTAAACAAATTTTATTGATTGTTATTTATTTCTAAAAAAACATTTATTTCTAAAAATAAGGCACCTTAAAAGAAGAGAATTTTTCACTCTGAAAGCTGTCCTTTAAAAATTCGCGGATTCATTTGAAATTTAAAGGATTTTCCCTTCAGTCTATGTCCAAAAGAAATTCCTTTAATAATAAAGGGATTCCTTTGAAATGTTAAGGATTCCTTTAAAAATAAATAATTATTTCAAAAATAAAAGGATATTCCTTTATTTTTAGGATTCTTGTGATATTTAAAATAATTTTAATTGATTATTTTTAACAGTGTTCCACAAATAATTGCAAACCTGCGAATAACTGTACTAAAATGTTAACATGTTTTAAGAGGACTGGCAAAAAGTACAAAAAGTACTAAAATTGATAGTTTACTTTTTCTTAAATGATGGAACTATAAATTGTACTGCCGGATTTTTAAATCACATTATCAAAAAATAACCATAGAAAATAATGTGCAAGAATTGCAAATTTTCATCATTTTTCACTTGCCAGTCCCCTTAAAAGTCGCGAGTGTTTAATTTCAAGTCGTTTCTTATGATGCTGGCAAAAATGTCGATGCCGGATTTACGGGAAGTGTGCGGCACAAATGAAGCAACAAAAGCCGCCTTTAATTATTGATATAGCACGATAAGGGGAAAAAAGCGGGCCCTGCGGAATTCCGACCAATTTACATCCCCGTCGTTGGAGGTCTGTCTTCCGCAGCTGAGAATTTATTCTCCGGCCGCGTAAAACGTCCACGATATGTCGTCCGCCTTGTTTTTGTCATCGCGCGTCGGATTCTTCGGAACCTCGGACGTAATGTCACGTTTCGTCGCTGACTTTTCGCGATGACCAACGCGGAATGTTTTAATCAAGTGGAAATCCGCGAAATGAACCGCGGATCAATATTCAGACCGTCGTTTGAAAACAGCCAATAAATGTTGCATTTTTTATTATTCCAATTATTTTGCTGATTTCGACGTTCGAATTTCACTTTATCGTGAATTTATATTTTCTGCCGATATTTGGGAGTTTGAATTTTTCTGTTCATTAAAACCAATGCCCATGTGTATATATGTATTTTAATTCATTTACATTTCAGTTTACCTGTAAAAATGTAATATTTCATCAGAAACCGTTGAAAGTCGGATTTTAGTAATTCGGCACTCGAAGAAACGCGATTTCACTTGCGACGTGTAATTTGATTTGGCGGTAATTATAAACATTACGAATTAAAACAGGCGTGTAACTGATTTTAATGGAACCTAATAATAGCGTGGGTTAATTTATCACGGTAATTATCCATGCTAATGCGCGATGTGTTATTAACGTCGACGACATACATTTTTCCATCCGACTTTTTCCTTCCATTTTTTCTTAATCCTCGATCACTGGCAACTGCGAACCTAATGTGTTCATTTTCACCAGAATTTGCGACTCTTTTACTTTTTTCAATGTCCATTCTCATACAATTTGTCTTCGTTCAAATCTATACTTGAAAAGTGGAAGCAGTGTGGAATTCTCGACTAATTACTAATGACATTAGAGTTCTGGCACTGACACTTAAATACGTTTCGAATTTGACCACTGAAACTAGATTTCGCATTATAACTCGATTAGAATTTTCAAGCCCACTATCTCGTGTCGAATGCTAAATCGAACGAAATGGTCCTAAGTTGCCGCAGTCCGTATAATATTGTAATGTAGTTTCAAACAATTCCTCGTAAAGTCATTTTCAAGTTTGGATCTCCAACTAATTGCACTCCTGAAATCCATTCAATTCTCTTTCGTTACTTTCCGATAGTCTCAAATCGAACTCCATCGAGCAGTTATCATTAGAGACACAGTAGACCACTACCACAGATTTCTTCCTTATCATCCCATTTCGAATCGAAGAAATCTGATTTACCGACAGCACTCGCATGATAAGTTCATTCATTTTTATCTTCAATTTATTTTTATTGAAAAAAGACATTTTTATCTTACTCCTCCCGTTTATCATTAAAACAAAGCAAGCTTAAATAAACCATTAGTTTTCCGAAGTATAAACTTTCTTATACTCTGATGAATTTCTCATTTCGTCGGTGCTCGGTTTATCGCAGCAGATTAGGTACCGAGAATAAGATGCGTTGCATTTAAAACGATCTTAAAAATTAAAACTCTGAGTAATATCCATTAACGCTGATATCAGTTGACTTATTCTGATCTGCCTCTAGATATTTTCTTATTTAAAAAAAAACTAAAAAAAAAACAAAAATTCAAAAAAACCAAAAATGTCTTAATTCTCTCATTGTCTTTGAAACGCAAATGTCCACAAAATTGCGATTCCTCCAAACTCATAGATGAGAATCTTAAAAACGGTACAGTGTCGCGTTACCGTAGGTCATTTTGCACCTTTTATTTCGTTCTGTCAACAAACGCGCAATTCAAGTGAAACGGCGCAGCGGCGGTGGTTTTTGTCTCGCGCAACTGCGTTTCCACGTCGCATTCCATCGGCGCTATTTCTGAAGCCCATTAAATAACGCGCAACGTGGCCTTATGAATGGCGCGCGGGCAAACGGTAACGCCGCGGTGGCACGAAAACAAAGTGCGCTCGGTTGCTCGCTCGGCGAGCGCTGTTTCAGCCATTTCAAACAGCGAACAACAGCCAACAATGACCGGGCAACGCTCGAGACTCGCGGCCAGCATTACGCTTTAATCGCGGCGTTACAGTCACGACAATTACGCGCGTTCAAGTCACTCGGCATCGCGCCCAATTGTCCCGTGATTTTGTCGCAATTGTCATAACGATAATCAGAAAGTACGCGCGGAGAAAAACGATTTGCGAAACGCGAGGCGAGTTTATTTGCGTAACGATATTTTGACGGTTTAAGGGGAGATTCAACGAGGTGTTCAATTTGATGAAAAAGGCGAATTATTGCCAATGCAGTGCAAAAACAAAAAAAAACAAAAAATATTGAATTTAACTTAAGGCACTGAACTCTCATTTTACCCGAAATCTTATGCATCGCGAAAAAATGTGTAACCATCTTCAGGTCAGTTACGTCAACTGACACGAATGAATACAAGTTAAAAAAGTCAATGAAACAAAAGCAAACATGATAAATTGAGACTTGAAAAATTCGGTACGAAAAGTGCGCTAAAACGCTCGACGTAAAAATTGGCTCCTTCCTCAGATTCTGTTTTTTTCTAATTTTTTTCCTCGTTCTCTTTGTCCTCTTTTTCTGCAATCGTTCTTTCTCCGACCAAGCGTGTCGTCCTGTCTTTGTCACTCATGCGAGGTGGTGAATTATCCCTCTCCTCGTCTGGCGCTCTTCCTGTCCGCCTTGCGCCAACAACTTTTCTTTGCCGAATGCAAACCACCGGATGGAAAAGGGAGATGGAAGGTAGAAGAAAGGTTACGAGTCAGTGGCGTTGTAGTCTCACAATATTTTTTTGCATCACCTGGATTTTCAACTATCTTTTTCAGTTGAGTGGAATTTTTTTCAGGAGGGTCTGTACTGGAAAAAAATTGTCTTTTCAAAACATTTTTTCCCGACAAATGAAATCTTTTCTTACTCAAGAATATTATATATTTATAGTATAAGTTAAATAAAACATTTCACAAAATTCAAAATTTATTATTGGCAAATAGATACCAATTACGTAAACAGTTTAAAGATTCACTCGGTTCGATGAAATTTTGTATGCAAAAAATGGGCTTGGAAACATTTTTATTTTTATCCAGAGATTTTTTAAATTGTACAAATTGTTAAAAAGATAAAATACACAAGCCCTTACAAAAAGATTGAAAATTTACTATTGGTTGAAAAGACCGAATATTCAGTGACATATAAATTAAAGACAAAATACAATTTTACAATCAGTATACCGATTACAAATGTTGAAACTTTGCAGAATACTTCAGTACAGGCAAACGAATGTTCAAACCGATTGTTTCTTTTTAACATACCCTCAAATATAAGTATACCTTTTTTTCTTGCGAAATCTGAAAGCTGGTGTTGTCACCCATGCATATGGCAGGTCAGATATGGAGGGCAAACAAAGAGGGCCCGGACAAAGGACCACATTATGCCCCGAATCTCAATCTGCGGTAAGTTGACAAATTTGTTCGCCTAATCGCAAGTTAGTCGATGTTTCGGAGTCGGTGCGCAGTTTGTCGCTCTACTGCGCGTTTAGGACGATTTTCGATTTTATTGGTCGAATGACAGCACGATGTTCAAATAAAACGACGAAGTGATATCACTGCTGATGTAACGCTAATTGAGTGTCGACTGAAATGAGTTTGAACAAATAGACGGCTGAAGATGGGGTCTGAAAATAGGTGTTTCGTGTTGGCGATTTCAAGAAGGTCGGGCGATTCGAGTGGTTCGGAAACGGCCGAATGTGAATTATGATTTCAAGATGACTAAATGCAGATCATGACATCAAGTTACGGGCATTTCAATCGTCGATAGGCAGGTTATGCAACGCCAGGAAATTCCAAGTTAAAAGTCAAGAGGGAGATGTGAAGATGGTCAAACAAAAGGCAACAATTCATGTTGATTTGTAATTGTTTAAGGGTGTTACAGCAAATTGATGACTAAAAAGACAAACACTGCAAAATCGAATTCAATAATTAATAATGAAAGAAATTGTCATTACTTCATATGGGCTACCAAATCAAGTTAATTTTAATTTTATCTAAGAATTTTATCTTTTTTTAATCTTTTTTTAATTATATTTACAAAATTGAGACTAAAATATTTCATTATTTGTCCAACGTTGTTATTTTCCATATTAACATCACGTTCTTTGAACCTTATAAAAATATCTGACTTAAAAAGACTTCTTTATAATATACGACAGTATATTTTTCAAATAAAATCAATAGTTGACTACCCTACTCTATATATAAATCTATTCCCCGTACTAAAAATAGCCAATTTTTGCAATCATTTTTATTTTTTTAAACCTCATTTTGCTAAAAGACCCTTAACAACGAAACGAATTAGAATCGCGGACCGCAAAAGTGGACGAAAACGAAAAACGTTACGCCACGATGACACGCCGATGATCGAACGAAAACAGTCGACTGAATAATTCGAGCGAACGAGCCGCACGAATTCTTCAGCATAATCTCGGCGTAATTGACGTCGGTGGTTTTTGCGATGAGCCGCGATCGCGTGTCGATTAATGACGGATCGCGTTAACAAGCGTGCCGTGTGTTGTTTCTCGTTTTTCCCGTCAAATCGCAGCGAGCCGTTCACGAGCTCAAACAAATCAAATCGATCAAAGGGACGCGCTCGAAATACCCGTTCATCGTGAAAATGGAAAGGCGAAGGGCAAACGGTGTGACATTTCGTTTGTCGTTCGGCCAGCTGTCGATGTGAAAAGCAATAATCTGCGTCAATAAAATCCGATGGATGCCGTTCGGAATTACCGAGGCACGATAAGTACTGAGTACTTGCGCAATGATGATTACTTCAAACACATGAAATTGTGGCTACGCGCGAACGTAACAGAATAAAAAGTAATTTTTAAATCTAAACAGTTAGGTTCGTATTATAATATTTTCGCGATAATTGCATCCTGTGCCATTTGCATGCGTTGAGTGTTCTGTAAACAAAATTTAAATTGAATGAATTCAAAAGAACAGAATGCATTTCAAATCATTATAAATGACAAAAATGCAATATTTTTCCGAAATTTTCTTTTATTATTAATTATTTTGATATAGTATATGGTTTTTTTCCTTTCCTACGAGAAGGTTTTTTTTTATTAATTATATTTTTAATTGTTATACTTGGTATATTTTTTTATTTTTAGTTATTTAAAATACATATTTCGAAAATAATAAAATTCTATAATTCTCATTTAAGAAATTGGACAATAAAGAACAGACAATTCGAAAATTCATTTCCTTTCAATCAACTTCTATTCCAAATTAAAAAATTACAAAATGGAATAAAATCGCAAATTCTGCAATTAGATTCCATTCCAACCAATCTACCTTGTAAAAAGAAGACGACTAGACAGAACTGACATTCCAAATTCTTATTCCACTCATCCACAATGTTGATTGCGAATACCTATTGCCTTTTTTACAACAGTCTAATAATCCACCATTCTCCAGAAATATCACCAGTGAAGGATTCTCTTCAATTCAAACTCGACAACTCCATTCTCCTAAATTCACTTTAATCAAAACCTGTTTACACCGTTCCTACACCATTTGCCTATGCAATTCCGAGGCGCGCATTTTCCTCCGCGAATTTCGCACTTCGAAGCCGCTCGCAATTAATTCAATTAATTGCGTGCATTGAGTTAGTTTCGCGCAAACTTCGCAATCTCATGATTAATCGCATTCCCGCGACAGACCTGCATTCTTGGGCAGACGAGTTGCCTTGAGACGTTTCGCGTGTTTAATCGGTGTTCTAGTATTGATTAGATTAAAGGAGCAATCGTCGCGGCAACGTATTTTATCGCCAGACGAACAAACGTCGAAACTCCGAAAGGTGGGTCAATTATCGCGCGCGATAATTTCGACGATTGCGGGCTTCCATTTAAACGGTTATCTCGCACGTGCGAACGCACGTGGATTTCTGCGTGTCGATTATTGTGCGCCTTATGAATGGAATGAATTGAGAAATTGGGTGTCGGATGGGTGTTTCTGTTTTCGCTGTCACGTCGGGTCGGCGCGTTTTAAAAGGATTATGGAAATGGTATATGAAATTTGTTTTTGCTTGTGCGCGCGACTGGAAACGAGCGACGTCTGAGACAAGTGTCGTTAAAAGTTTCCGAATCGGGTGTTTGACGTTCCCCTTTTAGCGTGCGTGTTTGTTCGGTTGGTTTTAAAGTCGTTAAGTAAACAGAATGAGAATTCAGTTTTTCTGCGCTGGAATAATTAGGTTGATTTTGACAATCGCAATTTCAAGGATCCATTTTCTCTGGATGTTGCGTGAAAAAGAGGAAATAACTCTTGAAAATAGAAAGCCGGGGATGCGAAGGTGATTTCGAGTTGTTTTTTATGGTAAAGTCATGGTAAAGTCATGTTTATGGTTAGACCAACACTTTTTTATGCGTAACTTTCCACTTGGAATTGGCTTAGACTTCTTTGAAAGGATAGATTTGAATTTTAGAAACAAAGTTTAATTGGATCTTGCTTGTTGGTGTTGTCCTCTATGTATATGTAAAAATGGTGACACAAGGTAAAAAAGCGTTTCTGTAATGATGCTGCTATTGAATTGCATCGCTTTGCTACCATGATGCCACAGTTTTAACACATCGTTTTTTAAATTGGTAATGTATCTAATAGTTGGAAACTTTTTGTGTTTGCCCAAATTATGACTAAAAGAATATTATGTATGGCATGAATTATGATTTGTGTGCATAGAAATTTGTGTGCATCGTCTGACAATATGTCAATGTGTTCAAAAAACTGAAATCATTTCAAAGAATCTTCACACATGTTTTGAAAAGAAAATCGTAGATTGTGCAACAAACGCATTCCATGAAAAGAGAAAATCGTTAACCCACCCTGTCAGAGAAGAATATTAAGGTAAAGTAATTACTGATAATTATAGTAATTGATAGTAATCGATCAATGTCTTTTCATATTTATTGTAGTGTGTATATGTAAATGGTTTCTTACCATGTGTCAGTGTAAGAAACTAAAAAGCAAAGTTATAAATATTTCAGTACAATCAATTCATCACATGTCAACTCGATCCTTTGCTATTTTTGATATTCCAAAAAAATTCTGAGAATAATCTGTCCAAATAATAATACAGGCTTATTCTAGAAATGTGACAACAATATTCTTCGGTGTGGTAGTAGTTTGGTGGCTTTATTTACTAAAATGAAGTAACGGCATGGCCATTATTACATACATGCTATTATGTCGTTCATTATTATATTCGAATGATACAATGCTATTCCACACAAAGTGCATACTGATTCCACCAATGCTTAGAAATAGTTCTAATATTATCTCTAATTATCTGTCAACAATACCTTAAGCACTGTACACCTGAAGCAACGTGTTGCCTTTTATGTATTGAAAATCAAGTGGCTAAGTGAAATTGAAGCAAAGCTCAACAGTAAGCCCCGCCCCGTAAAACATTTGTGATTAAACTGAATTTAAAAGAATAGGATTATGCAATAAAATCCTGGACAATAAGTAATAGAGAATTTTAAAAATCAATAGGTTATATGAACAGCTGTTTGAGAACAACGTGAACGCCATCTTTGATGTACTACACGGGAAATCAAAGTGTCTTTGAGAAAAAGACATTTTTCTCAAAGGAGGACCCATTTTCTAGGACCCGTGTTTTAAGATCCTAGCAATTCTCATTATCTCTGAAAAAACTGGAAAGACTGGTGATTGTGAAAAGGAAATTTCCAAGAGAGCTTGAAGAAATTTGTAATAATTTCTTCGGAATATAATTCGAATTGATTCGTAATTTGTAACTGACATAATTTTATAGTTTCCCACGTGAAATATTGTATAAAACAGTGCAAAACATTTGATTTCTAATGAATGAAAACGGAAAGTCTAAAAACTGTGAATCACTAATCTAAAGTTTCTACCCTGTTTCCAGAATCGACTTTGAATCTGACATGTGGGCGTCGCTTACAACCGTGGTGTATATTATGAAATATTTCTTGATCAAATTTGACGCATAAATGACTTCGCAAATTAGCAATTAAATCAGCTCCGCTAAATTTAATGAAATTTCTTTCATTCACAAGCTATTTATTATAAAAATCGAAAACTCGCTGACAAATGTGGTGAAAATAGTTCTGATCCAGATGGCCAATCATCAAATCTCATATCCCATTACAATATAAAACAATCGCCTCCCATAAACCTCATCATCTTCAAACTTGCAATGGAACCCAATTGTCTAGAACACATATATCAATTTCCCCGTTGCAACCGTCTAGTCTGCGAATATAGAATCGTACAATCTCTGTTGAAAAACAGAGATTGTACGATTTTTGCACGGTAAACCCAAGCCTGTATGAAAATACATATAAATTCTACCAATTCCTATTAGAAACTGTAAGCCTACCCTCGTAAAAATATTCTTTTTGGTTCAAAAGTATTCAAAATCAAAATGAATATCCTTTTAACCTGAAAAGAATTCCTTTTCTAACAAACGGAATTCCTTTCAGATTAAAAACTTATTCATTTTGGTTCTGAATTCTTTTGAGCCAAAAAGAATATTTTTAAGAGTGTATATGTTCCTACCCGCTTTTTCTCCACTTTTCCTGTAAGTACCCTAGTGAAAGTAGAAATATACTGGCCATATAGTAAAAATTTATTCCCAATATATTTCCAATATATTCCCAATACACTTCCAATATATTCGCAAAACATTCCTAATATATGCTCAGTACATTTCCAATATATTCCCAAATTGTGCAATATATTGAGAATATATTGCAATTTTTGCAGTGTATTAGGGATATATTTCTAATTATTCCAATGTATTGGTAATATATTCATAACTGCTGAAATATATTGGAAATATATGTTTCCTATATGGCCAATATGTTTCCACTTTTACTAGAGTATTTAATAATTCCTTCCCTAGTGAAAGTAGAAATATATTGGCCATGTAGGAAACATATTCTCAATATATTTCCAATACATCCCTGGTGGAAAAACAATTCTGTAAAAGTCTGCAAAAGTCTGCAATTCCTCTGAAAAAATCTGCAAAAACTCTGAAAAATCTGAGAAACTCTGTAAAACTCTATAAAACTCTATAATATTCTATAAAACTCTGGAAAAAAGTCTGAAAAAGTGCTGAAATTGGGACTTTTGCTGGAAAAGTCTGCAAATGTATATTGCAGAATTTTGCAGAATTTCGCAAATTGAAAACCAAAAAAGAGCGGTTTGTGAAAAGGCTACAAAAATCTGAGAAAGTCTGCAATAGTATTTTGTAGAATTTTGCAGACATTCGCAGATTTGTATTCTGCAAAATACATTTTCTGACTTTCCTAGTAATTGTCAGACTTTTGTAGCCTTTTCACAAACTGCTCTTTTTGGGTTTTCAATTTGCGAAAGTCTGCGAACTTCTGCAATAATCATTTTCAGACTTTCCCAGCAAAAGTTCCAATTTCAGCACTTTTTCAGACTATTTTTTTGAGTTTTGTAGAATTTTATAGAATTTTACAGAGTTTTATAGAGTTTTGTAGAGTTTTATATAGTTTTACAGAGTTTTTCAGAGATTGTTAGAGTTTTTGGAGATTATTTCAGAGGAATTGGAGACATTTGCAGACTTTTACAGAATGTTTTTTCCACCAGGGATTCCCAATATATTCCCAATTTTGCAAGATATTGGAATTATATTGCAATATTTTGGGAATATACTTATAATTACTAAAATACATTAGGAATACATTTGAAATGTTTTGGGAATATATTGACAATATATTAGGATTATACACTTCCTATACAGCCAATACATCCCCCATATATTCCCAATTTATTTCTCCTTTTACTCTGGTAATCCTTTTACAACTATTTTCCACTCTCCCATTCTTCTCAATCCACTCGAAACCGTTTACAGGGCCTGGCGTCTCTGGGAGTCCGGCGAGCTCCCCCGGAGGCGTCTCGAAATGCACTCGAAGGTTGGCCGTGCGGGTTTCTCGGTTTTTTGTGCGCGCCGCGGTCCGGCATTATTTCTGCCTCGCGAGCGCCGCGGTGCGTGACGGCCGAGCGGCGCCGACGCCGGCCGACTCGAGCCGATTGGCGGCGCGCGGCCCCCGAGCGGCTCCGCGCTCCACAGAGTGCGCTCGGGAGCGACGCGCAACGCACGTAGACGCGCGCGCGCACACCGCCATGGACTTGTTGCCGCTCCCCGCGTCCTTCCCCGAGATGTCTTCGCCCCCGCAGTCGCCGTGCCTGTTGTTGTTGTTGTTGTTCGCCCGCGTGTTTACGTTGTCGGCGTCGCGCGGCGACTGAAGCGCCGCCGCGGCCAGTGTACTGTCGGTGTGTCTGCGTGTGTCTGCGCGTATTTTGGTGAGGTTAAGTGCAGTCCGGCGCTGGATGTGAGGAGTCATGGTGGAGCCGCAGAACGGCGTGGTCCTCATTAAATGTAAGTGCGCGCGGCATCCGGGCCCGTTTCGTCAGCCGGCACTGGGCCTTTCCTTTCCCACGCCGAGACTCTTTTTTCCCTCTTTGTTTCGGCCGCTTTTCTCCCGGTGCGGGGGAGTTTTGTTTTGTCATCGCGAGACGCGTTTTGGAACTTCGGGGAAAGGGGGGGAAACTTTATGGAAAATGGGCTGTGGAAAATTTATATGAAACTTTGATTATTTTGAATGGTTCTGAGTATTTGAGGTAGTGTTGTGTGTAGCTAATATCTGAGCTCTTGTACACAAATAGGCAGCGAATGGCGAACAGTACCAGACTGAAAACATGTATACGTACCACAAAATGAATAAATAGCAGCGCTCTGAAATTTAGGTTCAACCTACAGAAGGAGATATTTATTTGAACATTTATTCACCCCCTAAGTTCTTGTTTTCCCAGACATTCTATGTACTGTTATATCTTATGCATTTATATTAAAATCATGTGTAATTTTAAAGAATACACGTGTTATTTTTGGGAGCCTCAATTTTTGCATAATACTTTCAGTATAGTTTACAGGTAAACACATTAATAGAACTTTTATTAACGATCTTTAACATTTACGTTTCTCTATGCTTCAATATATTCCATACGTATCTACGCTTTAGTTTCAACAGGGAGAAAAGAGGAAACTTGAGAAAAAAGTAGTAGAGTGAGGTTTGCTGATGAGGTTCTGTTTCAAGTATACTGAAGTAGTTGACATGAAAGTAAATTGGTTTACTAAGAAGTTGTTCAGCAAAAAGGCAAGAATTTGAATCTACAATTCTATGACAATTAAGGGAACCTGATGCTCTCATGTTAATGGTTAGATTCAAAATATCACGTTCATAATTTCGGTTCTGAGTGTGAGGTATCTTAGGCCATAGGAACTATTTTGTCTGAGTGACATGTGTTTTTTTCCGAGGTTGCTGGAAATGTGGAACGAGGAAAGCTGTATGTTTCCAAGTTGATTTTCGTGAAACTGTTAACCAGGTGTAGCGACAAGCACAATGGGATTCCAGGTAGCCATGGGAGTGTTGCGGAGAACCGGGGTGTCTTGGGAATACGATTGCAAATGGGTTTTATACGAAATTGTGGAAAAGGGCGCCGGTCCTTTATTATTGAAATCGATTCGTTAGGAGACGTCGCTTCGGAATTCGGGGAGGGGAAAGCGAGCAACAATTTCTGCCTCCCATTATCCGAATTAACATTTCAAATGTAATGCACCGGAATGCGTTCATTGGCCACGACGATTGCTCAGTGACGCGGTACGAGTCGAAATGACAAATATCGCTATCAAAGGTAAAAATTGCAACAGTCAAAGACCTTTCTTGTCGATGATTGTCAACTTTCACAATTTATCGATCCTGGCAGATGATCGACTCGCTCGTTCCTGTCGAGTTTACTTCTTTTTGGCCAATTATCCGCTCGAAGCAGTCCTGGAGTGTTAATCCGACAGAGGTCCTAATGGCTGTTGAATGCAATCCTTTGGCAGTGTCTCTTTAAATTTATTGTGTTTTCGCAGTCCCTGCGGTGTTTGCACCGCATCGACCGGACTGCACTCGAGTATATTTACGATGGCATTGAGTGCGACACGAGTCTCTGGGATGAGCTGTCGTAAAACGACAATGCGCTTCTCACCGAAAACAGGATTACACTTGCACCTGGGCGCTGCACCGGAACGTACACGGCCTGACAACCAGTCATTGTTTTGCTTTGAGATTGCCGTCACTCTCGGTCGAAGGCTCGGGATAGAGACACCGTGTTGCGTACAAATCGTTGGACATAATGATGTTTTTATTTGCCGGATCATACACATCGGTACACCTAATTGGAACTTGATAACACTAATAAGCTAATTTTTTTATCCTGTTATCAATCTACAAATCTATTTTAAATCATTCCGATTTATAGATTAGATTTAAAATAAATTTAATATATCTTTTTTCCTCCTACTGTAAACCAGATATTTGAACGTGAATGCATTAAATGAAAGATCATTGACATACAAGTATACAATCTGGAACATGTTATACAATCTGTAAGAGATGACAAATTCGATGTTTTCTTGGCAAACAGTTAGGAAAAGGTATTTTGCTGTGTGTGGGATTCTTGATACTCCTATGGAAATGCATATTCATTTCAGTGATATGTAATAGATGCTAGTGGAAGTAAGATATATATCTTTTCTGTGGAAAGATACATTCTACACTGGTTTTAACAGTCTTTAACAATTTCTAAAAGTGATTTAGTTAAATTATACGTCGATTAATGAATGGATTAGTACAACAACAAATCATTATGTTATTTCTTAAATGATTTTGAATAACTGACATACTGAAGTAGCCAATGAACCAATTTCTTATCCTTAATACTCTTTTAGCGATATTTGAAAAGTCGATAATGCAGGAATCAGGTTCCCATAACATCACCTTAATGGTCTCTAACAGAGCATTCTATCTGGAAAGATACGTCATAGTCGACGAGTTTCGCACTGCCATTTACTGATCCGCCGACTTGCACGTCATCACTGGTCCCAGCCAAATCCGAGCCCACGTTCCAAAAGGTAAACATTCGTGGGCTTTGGAGAGAATGTTGGCCGGGTTATTTGCGTACGGCGACGGTTACGTCAAGCGTGCAACAATCGCGTTTCGACGTCAGTGGTGAAATTAGAGACGAAACGAGTAACGCGCCGGTCAGAGCGGGCTTCGGGGCCAAGGTGGCCGGTGTTTCGGCTTTGTCCCCCGCCTTCGTCCACGTCCCCCGTTAATTGACGCCGGCACCGAGCTCGCGCCGGAAATGCAATTCGCGCTGTTAATTTGAATTGCGCCATTCGCCGCGCGACACAATGCCCCGTCACGCCGCGCTGCCCCGCTTTCAGGGCTTTTCCAGGAAGCGCTGATTAGCGCTCCAAGGGAGCTGAGTGGGCGCTGCTGTCGTTCGATGAAATCGAGACGATTCGCTCGTCCTTTTTTCGCCAGAATGGAGTATCAATTTTAGGGAGGCTGGCAAATATTGAATGGACCATATGGCGCAGATTAGGAATTTGACGTTCAAATTTTAAGCTTTCATGCGGGTTATATTGTAGGGATTAAATTTTATTTTTTAACATTCTTTTTTGGTTTGATTTTAAGATTTAAATAGTGTTTTTTTTTGCAAATTTAGGGGTTTAAATGTAAGATACTATGAGTTTTTGCAGGAATTTAATGGTGCAGATTAGGGACATTCAATTTTGAGGGTTTCATACGAGTTATATACTATCAGGATTAAAATCAATTTTTATTTATAATATTTTTACGGTCTATTTTCGCTTGATCTTTAAGATTTCAAATTATTTTTGCAACTTTTCGGGTATAAATGTAAGATATTGCGATGATTTGGTTTTTGTAAAGTTGTGCGAGATGAAGAATGATTGCTAAGGATGAAAGTAAGGCTTCCAACGAAAAATGCAGGACGAATTTGTTCAAATTTTTGTCATCTAAGCGGCATTATCCGAACAAAACCGGGGGATTTATTTCAGTCCAAACCAAAGTCCCCGGCAGCCGTGTCCCCGAGCATCCGCATTTTTCCCGACGTGTAACCGCACAAATAACTTGGTTTGCAGTGCTAAACGAAACGTGCTCGTCTCTCGGTTCACGCTGAAAGCGTTGGGATTGTTTAGCGACTGATTTGCGCCGCGAAGAATAGACGAGCGGAGGATTTCGTCGGCTTTGTTTACAGTGACGTAACCGCCGCCTGGGAAGCGAACTCGCGCCTACGAAATTTTCGCCATTTTTCTCGGTTCTTTCTCTTTTGCTCTTTTTTACTCCCACCAACTCTTCCGGTGACTTTGCCAACAAAGGTTACATTTTATTGCGAATCGTAATGTTTCATTTCTACCTTTCTTAACCCTCTAATAGAAGAACTCTTATTATGCGAACAAAAAGTGATCTCTTTTACTTTTCTTTTTTCTTGCATAATTAAATTGTACAAATTGAACCCCAATTTGTGTTATGTTGTTTTGAATTAGTTATTAATGCAACGTTTTCTCCGTGTAATCGACATTTAATATCAAATCAAGTGGGGCAATTGGGAGAGAGGGAAAAAAGACGCGACAGAAAAGCGGCCGGGCGAGTTATGTCACAGCATTGTGGCTTCGCGTATAACTTTACCCATATTTCCATCAATGTGCAGCCTGGCGTGTACGCGTCGCTGTTATTAAGTTGTTGCAACTGGTCGATTTTTTTAGCCGACATTCTCCGGCACGCGTCCTTCCCGCGCGAATAATGCGAAATCGCGTTTCAGTCGATCTGTCGTCGAAATTAATAGCTTTGTTTCGGTTATTGCTCAGGGGCGAGGGATACACTAACATCCAATCAAAAATCCCAAGGCTCCCACAATCAGACTATTTTTTCCCATTTATCTTCGACTTTTTCTTCTATCTAGACAAACTGATGTTACAGCATTAAAAAAAATTTAATAACAATTTTTTTTCATCACTTTTTACAAGTTTTTATCCCTTTAAATAAGTCACATATCATTCCAACATCCTCTTTAATTTTAATAAATTCTCCATTTTAAGGAACTGAAAAAGGAGAACGATGAAAATGGATTTTGGGGACGTAAAGTGAATTCATTCTATTTGTGAACGTGGTTCACATAGAACAAACGTCCTTATCGAAGAGCGCCATTTTCCCGGGCGAACAAAGCGCCGGCCGTCAATCCGTCGAGCGACGTGTCGATGCGACAATTGTACGACAATTGTTCGACGAAGCGATGACATTAACATTCAATGGCCGCGTCCTCGATTTCATTCACGGCGCGGCCCGCTCGCGGCCGATTCGCGACAACTTATCTCGAAACTAGCGAGCACGTAACGTGCCGTGAAAAACCGCATGCGATCACGTTCCCTTTACGCGCGCTGTGACCGAGATTATTCTCTTCATTTGTACCAACTTAGATACGCGGTTTTTAAAGGAACTTGTAACTTCGAACATAATCAACATTTGCTTCAATTACTCCCGAATTCCGCTCTCAAATTAAACAAATTAATTCATACACTTTAATTCATACAGTTAAACAAATTAATTCATACACTTTTTAACGTTGTCAAAAACTAATAGATAAGAGCGATGTAACTTAAGAATAAGATGATGTGATTGAGACATTTTAAAAATGGTTGATATTACAATAAAATTCTTGGTTTCAACTCTCATGGAAAATACTTAATAAACAAAAACTAGATGTATTAATCAACCAGTGTACTGATTCTGCGGAATCTCAACCGCTAATGACATTGAAAGAAACTAATATATAACAATAGTGTAACAGCAGAAAACAATAACGTAAAACGAGAAAATAATTTTAATATCAAATATGTACAATAAAATGTTACATTTTTTTATTTTGAAAATAGCTTTTATATTTCAGTTTGAAAATTAGATTTGCAATAAAGCAACCTAACCTCAACCGTACGAACCGTGTTGTAACAGTGAAACGCGCATCGCCCTGGGATTGCACTTAAATTATTAATCATAACTCAGCAATTTCTCAATCGCTGATTAGCGCCGGGGGAGCGCGCCATCTACAATTAATCGCACGATCCCCGTTAAATGTTAATTCCGGGCATTGCCCAGGGACCAGCTAAAATAACAAACTAAAGGTTAACAGCCAATTTTTCCGCTTGTCACGCGCGTAAATCGCACAATTTCGCACCGTTATCGGGCGCCGCCAGTTTCACGCTTTAAATAACAGGCCGGCAATTAAAATCGTCGAATGAAAATTCATTACGGCGGGGATGCGTTCCGGCTGCGATGAATTTTGCTTAATTGCTCAAAGCGAGGCGCTTTCGAACTGTGCATTATATATAATGTATCGCGACGTACGTGAGCGCAAACACACACACACACACACACACACACACACACACACACACGTCACATGTGTTTGAGTAAAAAGCGCCCCTATTAAGACACATGTAACAATGCGCGCCGAGAAAAAGATTAACCAATTTACGGCCGCGTGGTGTCGTAAAGTCGGCAACATTGAGCCGGATGGCTGCTGAGAGTACGATCATGTGACCTATGAATTCTTTGATCAAGTGGACACGTTGAATTTACTGTTGATGTTTATGAATATTAATAATATTTATTTATGGCTGGAAGGTGCCCAGAAGAAAGTGCATATGGTTGAGAAAGGTGCTTAATGCAATTTTCAAATTTATCAGTTTTGAAGAAAGAGTTAGGGCTTCAAAAATGAAATTTCTACAACTCTCTCAAAAAAAAAATAAATAAATAAATAAATAATTAATCCTAAAATGTTCAATCGATTACAAGAATCTGATCATAGCACGATTCTGCGAAAATGGGAAAATATTTGCAAGCATATACTTACCTCTCTAACAAAGTGTTATGACGCAGTTTGCAAACTACACTGATTTCCTGCTTTTAAGCTTAAGAAAACGTAGTTTGCAAATTACACCTTCACAATTACTTCAAAACACGTTTGTTCCCCAAACAATCTCTAATGATCCCAAAATCTTCGTACAACTAACTTCAAGTAAGCGATTAAATTACAATATCCCACCTTTAAACATATCCTATTACCTCTGTTGGTAAAGAAAATTCTGAGAACCTCCCACACCCCTTACCCGATACTTTCCACTCCCCAAACTGCAACTTCCACAAGTCTCCCCATATAGACATCGAATATGTCTATATGGGGAGTACGTAGAATCCATGTGGATTCTACGTGGAGGAACATTCGGACGTAGATTCGACGTAGATTCCACATCGAATCTACGTGTTTT
>JABFPB010002997.1:0-18311 GCA_022817645.1 Ceratoteleas bidentatus | reverse complement strand
AAATGCACTTTTTGTACGAAATTGCATCAAAATGCACTTTTTGTACGAAATTGCATCAAAATGCACTTTTTGTACGAAATTGCATCAAAATGCATCTTTATGCATTTTCTTTGTAGAATTGCATCAAAATGCATTTTTATGCATTTTCTGTGCAGAATTGCATCAAAATGCATTTTTATTCATTTTCTGTGCAGAATTGCATTAAAATGCATTTTTATGCATTTTCTGTGCACAATTGCATTTTTATGCATTTTCTGTGCAGAATTGCATCGAAATGCATTTTCTATGCAAGATTGCATTAAACTGCTTTTTTTATGTAAAATTGCATCAAAATGCATTTCCTGTGCAAAATTGCCATACATTTCCTAATAAAAATTGCATAACACATTCAAATGCATCGTACACATTTAACTCAATTCAACTGCAAGAAAGTGCATTTTCATCATCAATTGAAATTCACTGAATACCAGAAGATCCCTAAAATCGCAAATCTTATTTTACTCGATCAAATACCAAAATCTCGTTTGCACTCATTACCTCCGAATTTCAGACGGCGCTCCAATCCCAAAATTGTATTACAACAAAAGCAAACGAGTATTGATCGTATTCCTCTCCGTAATGAGAACCGGTCGATAATCGGCGTTTGACGATTACCGCGCGATAACAATTATTTTCGGCCCTGCCGTAAAATATATTTCAATTACCCCGGCTTAATTAACGGCATAATTCGTAGACAAATATTGTGGGCAGTTTTGAATAAACGCGCGGATTTAATTAATGCTGAAATATCAGCGAACATCAAAGCGACAAATTAACGTCGTAATTGGACGTAATTATATTTGAAACGGCTTACGTATCCGGACTTATTCGTATTAAATGTATCTCTCGAGTGACGCTGATAATGGATGGTCGGTCAGCCCATCACGGTTAATTAATCGGCAAAAAATCGCCCTGACGTCAGCAGGCTTTGTGCAAACAATAATTGCATTCGAATGCACCGGCAATTTCGGTATTTCGCGAATATCGAGACTTTGCGAAATCGCGACTCAAAAGCGATAACTTTATTTATAAACCAGCCTAGTCATTGACTTCACAGTTTTCGCGCTTATTCTTCGTGAGTTATTGTCGACGGGTATCTGCCAAAGGTCGGATGGCAGCGGTCCAGATCGCCGAATAACGTGTGCTCGTAAAATCAGCGGACTCGCGAAACATTAATGAAATGTTAACAATCCGTTCGAGCGACGCGAAACATCTTAAACATTCGACGAATGACTTGTTTCCACCGACGGCCGATCAATTTTTATTGCCGCGCCTGAAATTGAGTCTATCGATTTATGTTAAGTACATAAACGTTGTTTGCGGGGATTTTTGCACTTTTTGACATTCGAGGAATTAAGGTTGTAGAATCACGAAACGTATTAGGAAATTAATGAAAATTTACACACGTAAGATTATGATTAAATTTATTTGTTCGAAAATTAGGGAAATTGTGTCGATTGTAATAATATCTATGTGGATAAATAAATGCTTAATATAAAAATATATAGTTTTTTTATATTTCTTAATAGAACCGAAAAATATTTTAAGTTTCGAGTTAGATGAAATGGAGTGAAACTAGCAATGTCTAATTGTATAATTGTTATGCAATATAAGATTCCTAATTTAAGATGTAAAAGTTGGATAATATACTTTTTTGTAAGTTATTAAAAAAGACGTTCTTTTTCGGTGAAAAAGATATTCTTTTATTGAAAAAAACATTTCTTTTCTAAGAGAAAGAGTACTTGATAATAAAAGAAGATAGTTTTCCTTTTAAAAAACCTTTTTTCATGGAAACATACTATTGATTTGAAATAAAAAGTTTCCTTTTTTACGCCGTTATAAGCTTTGAAACAAAAAGTTCTTGTTAAAAAAGTCTTTCTCATTCAAATCGAATATTTCATCGAGTATTCAATTCAGTAAAAAATATCAATTTGCTATTTATAGCAATTTGTTTAAATAAATTATTTAAATTACGTAAAAAAAGTTTAAACCTATGCAATGATACTAGAATTCTAAACACTGTTGTTAAACTTCCTGGCTAAAAATTATTGGCTTGATTAAATTGACATTAAAATCAGCTAAAATGATAATAAAATAAAATCCCTCCTGTATTCAGCTGAATTTTTCGTAACTTCAAAACATTAATTAATGTCACAAGACCTACATGTAAATACCGTTACTATACTTTGGCTCGTAATTACTTTACAAGCAAATTCGTACAAATTCGTTTTCTCGTACAAAAGCCAGCCGTTAATATTGCAAATCGGATTACGAACGTATGTATGAGTGAAATGTAGCGTGCCTTTGGAAACTCTTTCACTGAATTACAATTGTGTATTCTGCGGACCTCATAACATGAAATCGGGTCGTAACAGCGGCTTTAACGCGAATTGCAACCCTTTACTTCGCTTTGTAAAGACGCTTTGGCTGGAGAAGTTCGGGGAGGGGAGAGGGGGGAGGGGAGGGAAATACAGCGAAAAGATGCTGACGGGGGTGGCTCGAGGGTTGCTTTAACCCGAATCAACTACGTATCAATACGGCTGAACACCCCGTTCTTCGTATACATTCGTTTGTTTATTGATTTGATTGCGATAAGAGGATTACGACGAAACGATTTTCCGTTTCGAATGTTTTCCCTTACGTGTACACAATGAACGAATGTGTAAAATAAATAAACGAAATAGCAGGCGAAATTTGCGTCGAACCAATTTCCGAAAACTGACAAAATTCCATCAAAATGTATTTTCTGTGCAGAATTGCATCAAAATGCATTTTTATGCATTTTCTGTGCAGAATTGCATCAAGCTGCATTTTTATTCATTTTCTGTGCAGAATTTCATAAAACTGCATTTTTTATACAAAACTGCATAAAAATACATTTTATGTACAGATTTGCATCAAAATGCATATTTATGCATTTTCTGTGCAGAATTGCATCGAAATGCATTTTATTCATTTTGTGTGCAGAGTTTCATAAAAATGCACTTTTTATACAAAATTGCATAAAAATGCATTTTATGTACAAATTTGCATCAAAATGCATATTTATGCATTTTCTGTGCAGAATTGCATCAAAATGCATTTTTATTCATTTTCTGTGCAGAATTTCATAAAAATGCACTTTTTATACAAAATTGCATAAAAATACATGTTTTATGCAGAATTGCATTAAAATGCATTTTTACACACACTTGCATAAAAATGCATTTTCTATACGCAATTGCATTTAAATGAATTTTCTCTACAAAATTGAAATAAAATGTATTTTCGATGCAAAACTGCATTAAAGTGCAGTTTCTATGCAAACTTGCATTAAAATGCAATTCCTATGCAAAATTGCATCAAAATGTGCTTTTAATAAAAAATTGAATCTCAATGCAATTTATGCACAAAAATAGTCTTCGAAAAGGTTTATGCCAATAATAAAACTAAATTCAGATTTGCTTTGAATAACTATTCGAAAAAACGTATTTTAAGATGAATGCTGTAACGATTTTTCAGAAAGCAATTCTATTTCTGTTTCAGGTATGACGAAAAGCGTTTTTTCCCACACGGATTCTATTTATTGACTTGACTCAGAGGTAACCAGTCGATAAAATTAATTAGATTTCCAGACAAGAAATATTCACCTCACCCCAACAACTTTATCTTCATAAACTTCCCTTTAATCAGACGTTAAAGCGAAGACACGTTTATCCGAGATCAAAATCACTTGTCCTGTCTTTAAGTCCGACAAATCGTATAAACAAACTCGAATCGCAAAAAACGCCGCGAAACACATCGTCGATAATCTCGGCTGGTTATATATATAGAAATTGTTGATAGAATCAGAATGCCGTTCTTGTCGTGAGTGAATACTAATGCGTCCGGTACCAGTTCCATGCGTTCGCCGCCAAGATCGAGAAAGAGACGACGGTCATTACGGCGAATTTCCGCTATTTGTAATGTCGCAATTATTCGCGATGAATGTGGAAAATCACGGCCAACTCGTAGGAAAGCGAATTTCATTGAAAAGTTTTTTTCGATGTTTATAACAACAATACGACAAATTGTCTGAATTTGCGAATTTGTCAAAATTGAGACAATTCGTAAAAGAGTAAAGTTAGCTAAGAAACCAAAAATTTAATTTATGCAAATTAGCAATAGTTATAGAAATTAGTAAATCAGTAAAAATAGAAAAGAATTATGAAATTTAGTAAAACTCGTAAACTGAAATATTAAGTTTATCAAAGTTCTAAATGATTAAAAAAATAAAAAAATAGTTAAAAATAGTCCAAATTAGCAAATGGCCTAATTTCTGAAAATTAGCAAAGTTTTGCAAAACTACTAAATACATTTAAAAAAACTAATGCATAAAAAGAGTCACAATTAGCAAAATTTGACTCAGATTTTAAATTTGCTAATACAAATTATTTCGTCATACGAAATAATTAAATGTTGACATAAAATGTTGACAGAAAAATTATGTCAGCTGATTGCGAGAGGAACTGAACAATGTAATTCAATTGTGGCAAAAGTCGAAATGCAATGTGAAGGAAACAAAAAGGACGGATATAGGCAGGACCGAATTGGTGTTTACTCGTGAAAAGTCCAGTGCATTGTGATCCCGAGAGCACAATAAGTTAACTGGAAGGCCGAAACGAAAGTTTATTAAAACGACAGAACACAAAATAAAACGGGATAAAACGAACTTGGGACATGTAAAATCCGGCCGAACGTGACGCTTAATTAAAACAATATCTTTGAGATTTCGGCTGGAATTCGATCCGATGCAGTCGATAAGAAGACCTCTACTGCTGTTAGCGACGTCAAGTGCACGGAAATATCAATTACAGTGCAGCTTTCATTAATCAAATCGGTTTACAACACATTTCATCGACGGAACTTCGAGTAGAGTTTTTCAGATGATGTTACTTGAAGTAAATGTAACAGTAATGAAATTTAATACAGTGTATAAAAGTAATTGTAAAATAAAATTATTCAGATTTTCACTGAAAATTATTGCTGCATAATAACATTAGTTCAATTTATATATAGTTAATATAGTAAATGATTGATGTTTGTATAGTTTGCATTTTTGTTTCAAAAAATTGTTTTTCAAATAAAACTTAAAATGCAAAAGTAATACATAAAACTGCATTTAAAATACATCATTTTAAAATGCAAGTGTAAAAAAGTGCATTTGAAATGCATAAATTTGAACTTCACTTATAAAAAAGTGCATTTAAAATGCATAATTTTAAAATGCATGTGTGCAAAAAGTGCATCTGAAATGCATGGGTACAAAAGTGCATTTAAAATGCATAATTTTATAATGCATGTGTGCAAAAAATGCATTTGAAATGCATGGGTACAAGAGTGCATTTAAAATGCATTGTTCAAAAGTGCAATTAAAATGCATATGAATTGCATATGTACAAAAGTGCATTTGAAATGCATATGCACAAAAGTGCATTTGAAATGCATGTGTACAAAAGTGCATTTGAAATGCATAATTTTGAACTGCAAGTGTAAAAAAGTGCATTTTAAATGCATAATTTTGAAATGCAAGTGTAAAAAAGTGCATTTGAATTGCATAATTTTGAAATGCAAGTGTAAAAAGTGTATTTCAAATTTTATTGAGATGCAGAAAAGTGCATTAGATAAGATTTATTAAAATGAGATAATTGACAGTTTCGCCAAGATCACGTTTCTCACGTTTGAACAAACGTTTTAATTAAAGGACCCGATCAGAATTATGCAAATACATAAGTAAAGTGCGTTCGCAAAAGTTGTTCATTAATTTCCATAAAGCCGTGTGTGATAACACAAGTTTGAAAACTTTTATCTGGCACAATTGCATTAACCTTTCGCACCGGGATATATATACTTGAGCACGCATTCCGGACACGTCGTACAGCGTTAAGCCCCGTAATTGCGATCCGCTTATCTTTTGCAGGTATCACGCGACTCTTCAGTTTCTCTATTTAACTTCTCGCCGACTTACGTCATTGAGCGAATCGTGGACGAATCATCAAGTTATTTCGTTTTTCACGTCAGATTGACTAATCCGACGCGGAAATGTCAAAACGCCGATTCAAATTTCGCGCCACTCTTTTGCGCGGGAAATTCAAATCCGATTTCGAATAACAGCAAATTAAATGCTGTGTTTTCGCGCCGAATTTCAGGATCAGATGCAATTTGTGAAAATTCGAAATAATTTATGAATCGATAATAAAAAAATTGTATGGAATTTACAATCCTAAATATCGCGATTTTATAATAAACAAATTACAACGAGAAATTTGTCGACAAAAGCTGCTTTGCTTCGGTATTTAAGTTTCTGTTTTACAAAAACAAAGCCGGATTTGTTTTCAGAATAGGAGCTCCATTATCGTTGAATATTCATCGGCGTAAAAAATGAATTAAACGAAAAGAGTGGAAAAGCTCTGATTTTTCATGAAAATAATATTCGTTTCGAGAGAATTAAAATAGTTGAATTTTAATTTCGATTTATTGATTTGATGTAATCGTATTTGGAGAGGGATTTAATAGAGTTATTTACAAAGCAGTGTTATTTTATCGAAATCATATTGATTTCGAAATAATTGAACGCTTTTTGCATTTCTATTCGAATCTATCGATTACATTATAAAAGCGTTTCAAATGTGCATTTCCTGATGTCTGAGAAAAAGAGGGTTTTCGTCGAGTGCCACCAGGTGGCAGCATGAACTTATGTGATTCCCCAGACGCTTTAATTAACTAAAGTGTTGGTCTTTTAAAACACCAACTTGTTTAAACAATATTAATACTATTGTTTAAACATTATTAATATTATTAATATTATTTAGCTTGTTTAAACAATAATAATAATATTGATAAACAAGTTAAGCAATATTATTCTTTAATCATTTAATGTCATTTTATTTGCAAATAACAGCTATTATTAATGTTATCTTTAATTTAAAATTATTCATAATTTTAATTTTGAAATTATAGATTTTATATGTAAAGATGATATTTATTTGTTGAAACGTTGAAATATTATCATAAAATGCAGTATTGTGCAAATTTAATGTAAATTGGTACAATTAAAAATGAGCGAAAAATACCGGCGTAGAAAGTAAATCAATACATTGGATATAACATCTTTATTCCTTCACAAGAGGAATTTTTTATCATTCCTGACCAAATATTGGAAAGAAAATTAATAATATTACAAATAATGAAATATTATTACAATGAAATTTGAATTAACGATAAAAATTCAATTCTGGCATTTAAAAACGTTTGCAATAATTGTCATTTTTCACTTCATTAACCTTTTTTAATTTAATTTATTATTAATTTAAAAATAAAAAAAAATTATTATTAATATTAAAATTGAATTTATATTTATATGTGAATGCAATTTTGTGTTAGCGTTAAATACTGTAATAATAAACTATGAAAGGCAAAGTATAATTGTGATAAAATTATACAAAAATGAAACAAGACTTAGATCAAAATGTTTCAAATTGCGAGAGCCCTTTTCCTTTTTCGCGAAAATCGTTGTCATTTGTCGAGCGTTTGTAAAGCGTAACTTTGTCGAGCGAAACGAGATTTAAAAATCGATTTCGCGAAACGTGACATTTGTGGTAGTTACCCTACTGTCACCGAAGTTCAGGTTAACGTAGCGAGGACAACGCAACTTGGATAATACGAGCGGCAACTTAATTTCCGTAAAATTACAGTCGCGAAAACCGACCCTTAAACTATCGAATAAATTAATTAACACTAAGATTCGTCTCGCAATTTTCAATTACCGATAAAATAACAAAAATAAAATTTCAAGTGCATTTAATGCATAAAATGAATTTTCTAGTAAAAATTGTATTTTGTGTATAAAAATGCATTTTCTGAACAAAATTGCATTGCAACGCTAGAAATGCATTTTTAAACAAAAATTGCATCCAAATGCATTTTATGCATAAAAATTCATTCTAACAATAAAATTTCATTAAAATGTATTTTATGTATAAAGTTGCATAAAAATGCATTTTCTAATCAAAATTGCATAAAAATGCATTTTCTAATCAAAATTGCATAAAAATGCATTTTCTAAACAAAATTGCATTGCAATGCTAGAAATGCATTTTCTATATTGCAATGCATTTTATGCATAAAAATGCATTCTGTCAACAAAATTGCATTCAAATGCATTGTATGCATAAAATTGCATTTTTAACCAAAATTCCATTCGAATGCATTGAATGCATTTGCACGTTCCACGTGTAATTCCTCGGACTATTTGCCTTCTGTTTAATCGAAATTGAATAATTCGCGTCGAATTCGCGACTTTATTCGCTCGCTGTTTTCTTTGAACGCAAACTCCTTTGAAATATTATAATGGAAAAATAACTTTTCCAATTAAGTAAACTTCACCGTCGGAATAATATTGAACGTCAAGTTTCGTTTTAATGCCAGTTTATTATGTCTTTATATAATATCGAGGCTCATTGCCAAGTGACCGTAGATAATTTTAGAAAATCATTGTCGTGAAATTCCGACTGAGTTGAATCGCAAATCGACGCTTTTTTACGACATTTTCCATTTGTCAGATTGACGTCTTATTAAAAAAATACCGAGTATTGGCTTTTTAATATCCAACCCAAAAATACGTTTATTCGTCGATTCAACAACCTCTGAAAAGAAGTCGATAAACTTTTGCTCGAATAATAATTGAAGCTTTAATACATTATTATAGAGCGTATTTCATTGATCGTCAAACGAATCGAATCGAGAAATGTTTCGCGATAAAACGAACGATTTAAAGTATTTTTAATACCAATTTTTGTAATAAAATTGCCGCGCTGCGAAAGTGAACGTAAAACTGAAATAACTCGGTGAAAAATGTGATTATAATCTGAAAATCAATAAAGCAGAATGACATTCTTTGTGTGACACTTAAAATCTTATATTCTATGAAATACTTTAAATACTTGCCGCGAAGGTTGGGGTTAACGATCCCATAACTTAGTTGTCGGCTGTTCGATAAGGGGGTTGTTCACGCTCATCAGACGCTGCTATATGTTCGTCCTCGGAATTTCTAGCGACAAATTTTTCAATGCATTTATTCGATCAAAATTGTCGTTCAATTAACCGGCAATCTGCAGCGAAAAAATGTGATTGAAAAAAATGAAAAAACGCGAAAACAAAATGAAAAACGATAGAAATGACAACTTATAACTGAACTTGCAAAAATGTTTGTTTCATTCCAATTAAAATTTGTTTCAATTAATTATTTTCAAACTATTTTTAATAATTATTTATTTTATATTACTTCTTTTTTATATTTAAATTTTATTATATATAGAATATATAATACAATTTAATAATAAATATTTAATAATTAATTCAATCTTGATAAATTTATTAAGGTTAAGTTAAAACATAATTAAAAAATTCATATTAATCAAACTGAAATCAATAATGGAGTAACAAAATATTAAATTAGATGAAATGTTGCAATTGCTCAATTATTTTGATTAATTTCTCAAGTTGCGTAAATCAACTAATTACTCAGTTAATTTGACTGAATAACACTTTTTCTCAGTACAGACGTCGTATTGATTAATTCCGCACAATTATGACGGAACACTTGGTAACTCGCGTCTTTCATCCACTTTCGCCGGAATATTTGCTCAGAATCAATTTGTCCCGCGATTAATTTATTTCAACAAAATAAGCCGTCGCGACGTGAAAAAGCGACTTAACCTGATCACGTCGTTCGGCATCGATCCCGGGCATAATTTCGCCGCCATTCAATCATTAAACTTTATAACTTTTTACTTTGCAGAATGCGACTTCCTGATTTCCCGAACTTTCCTTATAGCGCGCGTGTGCGAGCTTCGCATTGCACTTTCAAAGTTGAATAAGCCCGGCCATGCATTTGCCTTTCATGTTTTACGAGAATAATTTCTTTTCTATCGAAGAATCGCAATTTTGAAATTCAAATGGAAACACAGCCATACAAAGTAATAAAAAGTTTCGCTCGTCTGACGAAAACAACGATCCAATTAAAAGACTTTTTGCTCGAGAGGATAAGTTGTAGTTTAAGTATTCAGCTTTGCGAGTTCGAATCCCCGTCAGCGAAGTTTTTTTGGGACGTTAATTGTTTTAATTGGTCGGGTTTGATTGTCGATAGTATCTTTGTTTTGAAAAAAGCTTTTCTTTATTTTATTCACAAATATTTAAAAAAGACAGGGCTTAAAATGTTTTTTTTACTCGGAACTCGAAACTGAATAGTTTGTTTTTTATTTGTTTATATTATTCAGTATCAGTGTTAGATTTCCTTTAATTTGAGTATAAACACGGCTATGTTAGGAGTAATTCGAAAAAATCGAAATTTTTTGAAAAATTTTGAGTATTTTGAGTTTTTGTAAATATGCCAAACATGGTCATGTGGGTACTCAAATGAAATGATTTCTCGTTCCAAACACAATTCTGAAGTCCAAAAAGTAAAAAAAAACATTTTTGGGCCAAAATAAGGCCATTTTCAAAATACTCAAAACATAGCCTTGTGGGTACTCAAACTAAACGATTTCTTACTCCAAATACATTAATCATAAAATCTCCACTAAAACGTCAACCTTTTCTGAATTATCTCTAAATAATGTTTGAATTTGTGTCATTTGTGTCATTTTTCTCGTTCGCTCACTTTTGACTGTGGTGTCCCCTTAATGAATTGCCGTTAAACGTTTCAATCGCTCGTTTCATTAGCATTCGCCATCAATTAGTATCAAAGAGGAATGGAAACGATGTTTTCGTCCGCGATATAAATTTCCGCGCCGTCAAACGTGTTTCGAGTACAAGGTAAACGATATTTTTCGTGATGGTGCTTGAAATATTCGTGTAAAATCGAAGACTTCTTTAGAACTGCAAGCGAGTCAATAGACTTTCCATAAATCCAAATTGATTTCTTCGCTCGTACAACGCGCCAGGCAAAAAGGGCCACAATTTCGTCCTCTGTTACGGCGCGCTCGATTTATCGACGAGATGAACATTTTTGGCATCCCTGTCCCGCAAATTGTGTCCCAATAACAGTTCCGACAAACTATCCGGCCAACGTTTGCATTTCGCAAAACAGCCTCGATCGACGAATAATGCAAATTTTCAGTTCGGGAAAACGCGATGCGAAATATATTTACTACAATTGCATTTTTAAGAATAATTTATAAAAAAATAAACTAAAATTCTCATTGAACAATTGTTTTTAACTTTTTAATATTTTAATAAGCTAAAGCAATTTTAATAAAGTAAATTTGTTTTAGGAGAAGAATGTTGCTATAAAAAAATGTTTAAGTGCATAAAAAAATGTAAA
Source organism: Ceratoteleas bidentatus (assembly GCA_022817645.1). Lineage (NCBI taxonomy): Eukaryota > Metazoa > Arthropoda > Insecta > Hymenoptera > Scelionidae > Ceratoteleas > Ceratoteleas bidentatus. The sequence continues at coordinate 6,931 of JABFPB010002997.1, read as the reverse complement.
GTGCAAGTAAGTTGTTATTTTGTAAGATATATCACAAAGTTAAATTTATTGTTTATTACAAAAGGGGTGGAAATTATAAATAGGTTTCTTTTTATAGCGTTTTTATTATTTTATAAAAATGTTTAGAAGGCGAAAAAAATGCACAGATTGAATTTTAATAAATGAGTCAATAACTTAAACTCAATTTCATCTAAAATTAACGATTTTTATCACATAATCTCGTTTCCTCTTATTTATATTTGGAATTTTCGCCACAAATCTTCGGATTAAGATATCTATAAAATGGCGGCCATCTTGAGTCATTTTACCATCAATCCCGAACTCATTTTAAAGCATTGCTATTCTGTTTGCTGGCGATGATTAAAATGATCGGTTTTGTGCAGGCCTTTTGTCATAAAAATGGGACAAGGTCAGATCTAGATTGCAACGTTCGCAAAGCCATTGAAAAACAGCTGCGATAATTATTTCCATCGGCTTACGATCGGATAGTCCATCATCCTCAAGAGCCTTTAAAAATTTGTAGACCGTGGAAAATAATTAATGAAGACGAAATAATTTTCCGTCACTTTCTGACTGGCGACAATTTAATTTTAAAATGCAAGCAAAAAATATAAAATAATGAAAATAATTGATAAAAAAAATATAGAATATATTTTTTATTATATTATTAATACGAATTTAACAATTTCTTTTTTATTTTAATTTTATTTATTAAATTGGATAATTTTTCATTCTATTTTTGATTTATTAAAATGTATTAAAATATTTATTATAATAATAAATATTAATTTTATACATTGTTTTATTTATTATAATGTGATAAATGTGTGAAAAAATAAATATACCAAAAACAATTTTATTCAAGATATTAATTCATTATTGCAAAATACATATGCATATTTTTTACATACATTTCACGAATATATTTCATCCATACGGTTATGCAGGTATATATATAAAGCAATTAGCAACGCGAAGACTCGAATTTGTAATTATTTTAGGCCAATAAATGTATGAATTATTTGATCGCCAAACAATAACTGTACAGGCTCCCATGCGGAATATGAATTTGTTCAAATTTAATGCGAAATGGAAATGAATTAATTATTATTCATGCCCTGCTCATAATACGTTGAAATTGATATTTACGTTAGAACGAGTTCGGATCGCGCATGTTGAAATATCGTTTCTACGCTTGTGCGTATGATAATTCGCCTTGCCTCTTTTTTCGCGAAATTCCCTTCACGTATTATTTCGACGGGAAAATGTGTTTGTACCTGTTTGGCAAAATCGATATACTTTATCTTTCAGTGAAAATACTCCTGAAAAGATTCTCGTCTGCGAATGCTTTCTCGGATAAAATAAAATGTTGTTTATTCCAAATTTGATGGCAGCAAACAAATGGTATTATTAAGAAGGTGCATTTTATTTATTTATCTTTAATGAGGTAATAATTCGTAAAAATGATGGTAATAATTCGTTAGAAAAAAGAAAAGAAATGTGTTTTGAATTAAGGTATATTTTAAGTAAAGTATATTTTTAAATGATAACATATTTTAGGTTATTTCTATGGAAAAAAATTTTTTTTGGTACCATTAAATTATTTATTAACATTAATTATTATAAAGAAATGGAAAATTTGTTTTCCATAATTTCTTTAATTTAATCTTTAATTTGTTTTTTATATATTTGAAAATATAATAATTTATTTAAACAAAATTTTTTTGTTTTGTTTTATTTTGTCCCATAACAAATATTTTGCTACATTTAAAAACTTTTTTAATTTCGATTTTGCAATAAATAATTTCTCAAATTTTTCTTTAAATTTTTTATTTTCCTTAATATTGGTACTAATCGCGGGATTTCAGCCAAACAATCGCAATTGTTTATCTCCGATGTAATTGCAATTTGCAAAACATCTAACGGCTTTCTCGCGAAATGTTCATAACATGTAAATACGTCATTCAACATGCTGTTACGTTCCCTCGTATTAAGGGTGTTATTTGGAATTAGCACCGTTTCAATCATGGCTTGCCTGTATATGTATAATACGTGTGTATCCCTTGTGAATTAAGTATAAAGTTTCTCGTCGAAATCACATCAACGTTACTCGCGCTGTAACTGCAAACTTTCCTAATTGGATGTTTGTTATTAATGCAGTTGTTCCAAATAGAACCGGTATTTCCATCGAATTTTATGATAGACTTTTTACTCTTTCCACAATCCAACTATTTTCTTACTTCTCCAGAAAATTACGATTTTTTGAAACCTCATTCTGAGCGTCAATTTATTATTTTTTAGTTTAATAAATAAAATTGTATATATTTTATATACTTTATATATAATAAATATTTATAATAAATAAACTATTGTATATTTTAAATAAAATAACATTTTGCAATAAATAAAATTTTTATTTAAATAAATTACATTTTTTGCAAAATACATTTTTCTACTTGAAATATCGATTTGAATATTTCTTGTTTTTTCGCGCAAGCGCAGTAAGCACGGAATAAAGAGACAGAAACGTCGAGAAATGTGGGCTGACAATTTTTAACGAAAGGATATTTCATTTCAACGTTCATCCGAATAAAGGCGGTTTTTGTAAAACGAAAATTCGCGTAATTACGAAAAGTGATTAACGTAAGAAAAACTGTTTTGACAAACGGGAAAGGGCCGTGTCTGCGCCACCAAACGCGCCGCGTTTATACAAATCCTCAAAATATCTTTTCTGCATTACAACGCGGAAGTTAAATTAAATCAACTTTAAGTCGCCCGAGTACGTTCGTATGTAACGAAATATTCATTCAACTCGTCCGTGGAATATCTTGCAGTGCAATTTAAACTTGAAATGCACATAATTTTAAGCTCGGGATTCGTGTTTCTTTCCGTCAAATTTTATTTTTCCCTAAATTATGCGATTCCAGGAAGAATTCGAGGGAAATTGAGGGTTGCAATTTTTTGAATTGCGATTGATTTTTGAAGTCTTATTTTTGCAATTTAAGGGGAAGTGCAATACAAATGTCTGAAAAGAAAAAAACATTTTTAAACTTATTTTCTTTTTTCTAAAATTTTTAAGTTCGGAGCAATTTATAAGCAATTTATAAATTCATTAATGGATTTAATGAATTTATAAAGTGCTTTGGTGCATAAAAAAATGCACAAAATGCAAAAAAATGTTAAATTCGATTTATATATCGATAAATAAATTTAAATTCGAGAAAACACAAAACAGTTTTCTAAATATTCGAAAACTTAATGCATTTAATTCAGTAAATTCATTTATAAATTGCATTAATGCATAAAAAAGATGCATAAATTGCAAAAAACAAAACATATAATGAAACATTTGTATACAATTTTTAATTTTGTAACAACTTATGATAATTTCTTCAAAACGTTCTTCATTTGAAAGAAAAAAATGTATATTTGAAAAAAATGTATATATGAAAAAAGGTATATATCAATTTTTATATTTTTCATTTTCAACAGCTGAATCAAAACTACTTACTTATTAAAATTGATTTCTAATCATAATTTTATATTCAAATGAATTAAAAAATTGGACTTCCCCCCTGACTCCAAATCCACTTAAATTACCTGGATCTCATTTATTTGAATGTCGTAAAAATTGAACGAATATTTGCAATTGCTTGCAAAATGTAAAATTTCTCAATGGAAACTTGATACATCGCCGGATTGGAACGGAATAAAATGAATCCGCAAATGAAATTGCATATTCAGATTCTTTCCTCTGATAAATTCATAGTTTAATAACGAATTCTTTCTCTTTCTCTTCCCCGAAATATTTTTGCATCGCAATTTGTTGCCTAATGATTAATACTATTTCGTCGCGTTCGACGCGCCCCAAATGTTATCAGCAAAATAAATGGGTCGCTGCTTTTGGCTCACCCTATATTCCCCGAAAGCGCGCCATGCCCCATCCACCGCTGCATGCTCCAGGGTTTAATCTAACAATGATTTATACTGTTCAGTGATTCTCAAAGTTGCCTTTACGCCGGGCATTAAAATCCAATTTTATACGACAACTTCCCTTTAAATGGCTATATCGCGGCGAACAAAACCCGATTCTTATTTCTGCGGGAAAACTGTTTTATTTGACGTAGGAGTTACTTGAGGTCGGACGACAAATAAAAGCACGTCATTCCGGGGAAATAAAGAGAAACGCGACATTTTTTCCGCCGAGAAACACGTTAAGTGAATGGAACGTTTGATTTATTGAAATTAAATTTCGTCTTTTCACTTTGAATAAAAGGTCGTGAAAGACGAAGAAAATTTCGATTGCGAAAAGGACGAAAATGTCCTTTGTGCCTTTGCTACACATTCGTCCCTTTTAGAACTAAATATTCCGAACGAAATTCTGTAACTAAATATCATATGGGCAAGCTGTGTCTATATGGAGAGTTCGTCGATAATGCGATTCGTTACGTCCGATACAAATAATATGGCGCCGAGATATCCGATTTCCGAATAAACATGCAAATGTTCTGGCTAAATAAGTTCTTTCAATTCGCGAACCGAGTGAGTCGCGTTAGGATTATCGGATGTTTGAACACTTGAGTAATGATAGATAAATGAACATGCCGGGTATCTGTTTGTAATGGTGCTGTATAGGTAAGTTTACTGTAGACGGGCCACAAAACAGGTGTGCACTGTAGATACCAGCAGCCAAATGTTTTGGTTTTGGTCGAACAGCTACTGTGCATGAGTGAAATAGATTGAATAAGTAGCTGTTGCAACTATAATGCTGTTATTATCTTCATTAGAGGAACTTTGCGAACTATTCTGTTATATTCTATTATATTGTATAATCCTCTTAATCCTTCGAAAAATACCAGCTTTCAGACCCAAGAGTTCTTTAAAACAATATTTAGCATTCGTAAATACAAAATAAATATATAAAAACGAGAGTAAACGAGAGTAACTGAGAGTAAAAGAGAAAAAACGAGAGTAAACAAAGGGTAAACGAGAATAAATGAGAGTAAACGAGTGCCAAGTTAGATTTAGTTAAATTTTTCAAATGATCCCAGTTGGAATACGTGAAAAACTTAACTTAGTTAGTTTTTAAAACAGAGGTGTGTAGTTTCTAACAAACACACCTCTGAAACACGTAGATTCGACGAGGAATCTACGTCGAATCTACGTCCGAATGTTCCTCCACGTAGAATCCACATGGATTCCATGTTCGATATCTATATGGGTTACGTAGATTTATTTGTCCCTCCTTCATTTGACATTTGGCCATATTTTATTTCCCAATGGACGTTCACGAACCATAGTCCTCAACTCTATTCAGGAAGTAAGTAAGATGTTTAGGCACATATGACAACGAAATACCGAGGAAAACTGGAGTGAAGTTATCCTGACTTTCGCTCGTGTAACCCTCTGCGACTCAGGATACAAACTCCTCCTCTGGGAGAAACCGACAAGTTTACTCCCTTAATGTCCAGTGCACTATTCTATGCATTTTCTGACACTCCATCCGCAGTTTATAGACACATTGATGGATTTATGATTGCGGAACTTCATTCAAGTATGTTGAATGGAGAACAAAGCCTACTTGACACTATCTTCTGAAGGACACGAGTACGTCAACATTGAGGAACGGATCAACTGTTTGTTTTTCTCTTGCCTCCGATGTTTATGTATTGTTGTCCTCCACTCTGCAGTGCCAGTTCCACCTTCACTTCTGATCCAATGATATTTTTTCAGAGTGATGCATGGAAATGAATTCGGTGCTTTCAAAGAAAATCTTTCGACGAAATAGGAAAATTGTTCGATAAAATGAATTGGTTATTTATTTATTAGGTACAGAATATCTTAGTAAAATCCCTAACAGACACACCTCTAAAACACGTAGATTCGACGTGAAATCTACGTCCGAATGTTCCACCACGTAGAATCCACGTAGATTCCATGTTCGATGTCTATATGGGATATTTTTAAACGAAATCATCATCAATAAATAAAAAACTAATGGTTTTTAAAGTAAAAACCATAAATTTCCCCTTCGACTGTAACTTTCGAGTAAATTTCAAATGTGTAAAATTTTTTTCGGTGGTAAAATCACTTGTGGCAGTAATCACTCCATCCCGAAATTGAGGGGAAAAGGTGATAGGTCGTGAAATAGCATCTCTGGTAACATTCTATTCTATGAACTGTTTACGTGATCAATCACGAGACAGAAGACAGTTATGATAATCTGCGCGCATCTTTGGCGAGAGTACGATAATAAAGGGTAGTAGACGTGTGTACACACAAGTTGAGAACCATTGTCCTGACACGCTACGTATTCCATTCTCTATGACTATACACTTCGTATGAATGCATTATGTACGCCCGGCGAATATGTCAACTGCAATATTACGTTTATGCGGCATCTAATTCTTCTTTTTATTTAACATTATTAACACGAGTTCCGACGAACTGTGTCATTTAAGCCTCTCCTTTCGCGACGTTTCGTTTCCCATTATTGCCGGATTGTGCAAATTTATGGCCGAGCATTTCGTCTATTTAACCAATTTTCGCGAAATTGACGGAATCGTGTCGCGGACGAGCGGATTTCGTGTCGAAACCATTTTATAATGAGAGATCCACTTTTAGGAAGAATTTCTGTTAAGAAATAGTTAGAAGTTCTGGAAGTTGCATGTTTCTGTCGGTAAATTGATTTTTTTGAAATAACTGATGTTTTTTAAGGCATTCTAGATATTAAGAAGTTAAATTTTTTGAATCGGCTGAAAAAATCTGTTGGTCATAGCTAGGAATCGAACCCATGACCCTGGATTCAAAGGTCAAGACTTATTTAAGTTCAAATCTCAGCTATGAACTGAGTTTTTTCAGTGATTTTTATGAAAAATCTAATAAATTGTAATTATTCTTTCATAAAAAATACTCATAATTACTAATGAAC
>JABFPB010002996.1:0-18320 GCA_022817645.1 Ceratoteleas bidentatus | reverse complement strand
AGACTTTTTGTGGACTTTTGCAGAGCGTTTTGCAGACTTTTTCAGTCTTTTGCAGACTTTCATTTCCACCAGGGTGGAAATTGCAGTTGACAAATGGGAATGAATAGTTAAAATCCTGCTGCTTTTAATAGGAATTACCAGTATTGATTACAATTGGACTCTAAATGCCTAATACGAAAAATGATCATTATTCCATATAGTTCCATATATAATGATATTTAATAGGTGACTAACATAGATTTTCTTATTCAATTTTATTACTCTAAAGCAGGATTCTAATTATTGAAATAGAATTGTTAAAGTCTGTTTAACTTTTGAATTTATATCAAGAAATGTTACCTGTAAAAGAAGTGTTCGACAACTTGCGCGACGTGCTCTGGTATGCGTCGCATCGCGTTCCTCGAAAACCTGTCATTTCGTACACTTCTCCGTTCCATTGTTGCGTTTCACTTAAAACAGCGGCAACGCGACTGTTCAACGCATTTGGTTAACGGTGCAAGTTTACGTCAAGCTGACGCGACGAATTTCGTTTGAGCGAAATAAAAAAATTCAAAGTCCTTGGACTTACATAACCTGAAAGTCACCAGTACTAAATAATAAACACAACAATGCTTAACCAAACGCGAATTTAATCGTTTCATTGAAAATTGTATTTTGCCAAAATCTTGTATCAAATGCGCATTACCATTTTACCGTGCAACTGTCCATCGAATACTTTTACGATTACACTTATATTATTTAAAAAAATCATAAACTGATTTGCGAATCGTAATCATGTCACTCGCGAACGTTTGAACAATGAACCGTTTCTGTATTAAACGGCCGTTCAAATCAATCGATGTTAATCAGAAAGAACGCGTGTACGCGATTGCGAACTGACGCGTCAGACTGAAGAAACTGAAGCAGCCGTGCGAACCGCGCAAGTGTCATGTGGCAAAATACGGGTTTCGATGCCAGTTTGCGGGAACTGACCTCACGCGAATTGCCTTCACATTTCCTTTACTTTATTTTTTAATCGCATACACTGACTCGCTATTTATAAAGTAAATACTGTTCTATAAATACTGATTCATTGATCAAATTTGATTTCCCGTTGAAAAATACTTATATTACAAACTATTAGAAACTGTTAAATAACTATATGAAAAGCCATACAACAAACATCGTATAAAAACATGAAAGTCTACAATTTCTAATAGAAAGAAAGATAGAACGTATAAATATGTCCACGCAGAAATTGGTTCTTTATATAAAGTATAACGAAAGCCAATTGAAACTGATATAAAAGTAAAGCAAAAATTTTATTGGCTTTAATAAGAACTGATATTGTATCAGTTCTTATTAAAGCCAATGATTCGATGTATCAACAACTATTAAGAAACGCAGTACTCTCTAAATTTGAAAAAAAATGAATATGCACTTCGAAAAAGTGAATAATCACTTTTTCATATTTCGAGAGTATGACTTATATCTTTACTTTACCATAACCGATATGTAATTCTTTTATATATATTTATTTTCATATAATTTGAATATAGTTGTAAGCTGATCATTTTCACTCAAACGTTTCATTGAATTATGTAAAATTAAAGTTTTGCTGATTCCATTCCTGCAAAAAAAAGTTCGTTCGGAATTAATACATGTCATCGTTAATGCGCGGACAAGGATTTCATCTAATTCTTTACGTAATCCATAAATTTGTGATATTAAACAAGAATAAAAATTAACAAATCTTTTTTTTTAATCAGTCGATATTTTTTAATAGTCGAAATTTGCATTTAAATTGCATTAAAAATGGTCATAATTTACATAATTACATTAAATTCAAACATTTATGACATTTTTCTTTAGGAACACCGGAATAATGTATTGATATCTTTTTTAACAACATACATAAAACTTTGTTTATTTGAAATTAAAAAAAATAATGTTGTTGACACTTTGAGATGCATGCAAGAGGCTGACACTCACACATGAAAGACATTGATGCGCGATTTTGTTTGACTTGTTCCACAGCCAGCTGTCACGCGCATGATGCATCGCAAAGTCCAGCATCGTGCGTGTGTTGGGTTAGATAACTTTGATTCAACAAGCGACCGCAACTCTAACAATAAATTGTAAATGACATCTTAATTTTCGATAATTACTCTTAATTATCAAGGTAATTTGCAAATCACCTTTCAAACGAGACAATCTATCAATTAAATTGTTTGCATGTAAAAATCGATAGATATAAATGTCCAAAAAAGTGTGGCAAAAAAACTGTTACGCTGTTTACTAATCGTAAACTGTTTGAACCCTGCAGACAAATAATTGCAGGAACTGTTCTATCGATATTTACAAGTATTTATGTAGTTTTTGTCCAACAAATCTAAACGTCTATTTGTACATGCCGAACCACTTGTTTCCTATGCGGTTTTTCCATTTTTTTCTGTAAGTTTTTAATAGTTTCTAATAGTTTTCTAAATAGTTTTCTAAATAGTTTTCTAAATAGTTTTCTAAATAGACACAAAAATAAATAGTTTTGCAACGAGGAAACGGATTCTTTTGAAATATTTTCAGATGTTCCATGTTACCCTTCACTAGTAGAAATCAAAAAGGCTTAAAAATGATCTGAAAATCACTGAAAAATGATGGCAGACCAAATTTGAGAGACTTTGAGAGTTTGTAAGAGTGTATTATTCTCTTCAAATTCAGAAAATCTCTAAAAAATTGTATTGCCAGAGTTTTCAAAGATTTTCAGGCTGATAACAAATACAGCCAGACCTACATTTTTCTACGTTTTTCTTTTCGATCCCTTCTTATTTGAACTGGAATTCTTTCCTCGTTTCGATGTGCCGCAGACGTTAGGTCGAAAATAGGAGGGTCGATTGTAGTCTAAGAAACAGTATTTGTTTCCCAGTCAACACTGCTTTCCTCAAAGTTGCCCCAGAGTCAAATGTGAATGACTGCGGTTCCTCTGAGTTACTCGGGGGTAACTTTAGGGAAAACAATGTTGCCTGGGTTCATAAAACCAAGTACATCTGATTTACTTTGAAACAAAGGTAGAAGAAATTAGGGCTTCGTTGCATTGAAAGAGTCTGGGAATATTCTATGAGTGGTGATACGCATAAGACTTCTAATTCCTGCAGGGTGATAGGGCAAAATGATTACTTTGTTGTCAGTTAGTTGCCCGAGAATTTGGAAACATTTTTAAAACCCTTATAAAATGTCATATCAAATGGATTTTATTTGAACATTGTGACAGGTGTGTATATACTTTTACTATACTTTTTCTTATATCTCAATAATTAATTTAACAACATTTTTAATGTAATTTCATCGTTCGTAAACAATAATTAATTGTTTACATCGACGCTTAAATGGCAAAAGGTTACATTTCAAAAAAGTCTCTAAGAAGGTTCCATTTCGGAAAGGTGCCATTTCGGCCCACTGAATTAGATGAGCAGAAATAGCACCTTTCTGAAATGGTATCTCCTTCGAATTTTTCTTTGAAATGGAACCTTCTTTCACCCAGGCATCGATATTTCATATAAAATAGTTTAGTGAGGTTTGAACACTTTGAAATTTTTTAAAAATTAATTTGTTTGCTTTAAATATTTCTTGGGATGCGTATTTTAATTTAATCTTCATCCTAATATTAAATTAAAATACGCATCCTAAGTCCACCAGGAACTTCTTCACGATTTAATATAACCGGGCGTCATAACTAGCGGTCTGATTAGTTCCAAATGAAGTAGTACATATTTTTAGACAGCAATGCTGAAGGACAACTGTATAGCGCAGAAATCGCCGATTGAAGGTATACTTAGACACAAAAAATTGAAGCGTTAGCTCTAAACGCGTTTTTCTCGAAACAACGTGTTTCAAACTGGCTATACAAATAAGTCGAGCTATTTGCATTGGATTTTAATGCGGTATTGATTTAACTCAAAAAATTTAATTTCAGAAACTTGTACGCTAGAAACGTTTTGGAGTGAATAAATAACACTTTTTCAGGCGACCATCGTGTTCTTAAAACACAATATTTCTCAATTATCCTACATGTTTCTACGTGAAATATATTCCAGAGTAACGCCATTCAGTCAGTTTTGTTCCATGTGAACAAAAATGTGAAAACGGATAGCAGGATTTATATCGCCAATCAAGCACTTCAATAGAGGACTTCCATGCGACCCGGTGCAGCCGCTTCAAGAAGGCTCTTAGGCCATAAAGTAAAATTTTGCGACAACGCATAGAAAAAAGGCGACTTCAACGAATTTGTCCACCTCGAAGATTAGAAATCTATTAAAGTAGTCCAGTCTGATTTTTTTTCCTATTTTAGTGGCACGGGAGTTGTTCCATGGGGCCAAAACTACGTTCAGTCTGATAAAATACGTTGAATTTTTTTTAAAACCTATATATTTTAATTTTATAAGTGTTTCTAAGTGTATTTACGTGCTTAAAACATTTAAACCCTTAAACCCTTACCGGATTAAAATTTGAAATAATTTATTTTGAAAATGACGATTTTAACACAGGCTGTTATGGGGCACACATGAAAACTGCGAAAAATCCTTAAAAAATACGTTGAAATGTCAAATAAAATCTATCACGCGTAAAGACAACATCACAAACATGTGATTTATTTTTAAAAAATGTATACTTTCTTGTCCCAAAACGTGTAATTGTGGTTACGTCGTATATATTTTGATAGTAAACAGAAATAAATGCATTTCTTGATAGTTCATATGAAAATAAGTAAAGATAAAACTATTTTGATATGTTTTTGAAACTTCGTTTTTTATTTACATTTTTTTACATCAATGGTTGCTGATTTGATTAGTTTTTGTTTTAATTAGCGTCTGCGACGACCGAACTACTTTAACTATCACATAATAGAATAAACTACCCTAATAAAACAGTGGGAAAAACGACATTGATTCAACGCCAATATTCATTGTACAGGGAATCAGTTTTCCTTAAAAAATATGTGTTTTTTAGGCTTGCTAATTGAACTTTTGACTGCTCATACATTTGTTGCTGCAATTTTTGTTATTTTCTGAGTATAATAAATTAATTAATTAAAAAGTTTTCTATGTACTTAAGTAAAGTGAAAAATTTTTTTTTTAATTTCGTCAATTTATCAATTGTAATGTAATAATTGCATTTGAACTCTGAACTGTTTTTTTTAATTGAACTTTTGACTATATGAACAGTCAAAAATTCAACTATTGTTCAACTTTTGACTGCATGAACGGTCAAAAGTTCAGTTAGCCTAGCATTTTTCATTGAAGCATTTTGTTGATCTGAAATAAAAAGATTAATTTTCTAAGAAATAGTAAATGCTTTGAAAAAAGTTCTTAAAAAAACACGTTTCTTCAATAAAATTGGATATTTCTGACAGTGTATTTTGCTGTTACACTTGAGGAATTCTATACTCGTAACTGAATTGACCGGCTTGTCAACAACGGCGCGCCCATCCGCGCAACATCCGCACCAACCCACGTTGCATCCGCCAAGTCATTTACATTAATTGCTTTTATCAAGTTTGTTCCTTCGTCTGTCCACCGCTGATAGGGTTAGATTCAAGTGTGCAGGATGCATTGTTGTTGTAGTCGCATTAACCATATGTTGCAAGTCATCACAAATGATTCACAACAGTGCTCATTTGATGCAGAAAATTGACAGACCAATTTTGCAGAGCAATTGAAGATATGGAAAGGCTTGGTTCAAAATTTATTTATCGGATTCGGACGATCTGATAACAAGATCAAATATATCAAAAGCAATCGCTCGCGTTGAAAGAAAGTGGTGTGCGTTGTGTTTGCAAACTGATATCGTTTGAATACTTCTTGCGCGAACATGTTTGACGGGTCAAATTGAAAATTAAAAGCAAAGTTGCAAATTTAATTGCGAGTTTTTAATAAATTATTGGTGATTGTAAATTAGAGTAATTACTGGCTTACTCAAATGGAGAAGTTTTTGACACAGATTAATCCATCTCAGAAATAAGATGCAACTTCCATAATTGTTTCATTGTTACTTGTGATGCAAAATTGTATTTTACACAAGTTGTAAAATCAGTGCATAATTAGTTTTTATAATGAATGATTTTATTGTTTAAATATTACGGGAAAAATAAAATTTTTGTCCGACAAACTGTTAATAATTTATCTTTTAAACATTAATATTTTTTTTAATTTAATACTTCATCAATTCATTATCAGTTAAAAAATGGTTAGGTCTAATTTGTACATGTAAGAAAATAATCCATAAATGCCTAAGCTCTAGGTACATAGTGACAGTTATCTTATCCACTCAGGTTACCAATGATCAGGAGCAAATAAAATTAAAAGTGCAATTAATGTTGGTATATATGTATTGTATATAATGTACATTTTCTGTTGCAAAATACAATTGAAAAGTAACACATTTATATATGCATGTATATCTTTAACGTAGACACAATGTTAATGTACCCTACCATTAGTATCAGTATTACCAAGATTACAATCGTATTAATTTTTCTTATTAATTACACTTACTTACAGTTTAAAATAAAAATGCAAACTACATAAAATTCATATATTGTAATAAACATGGAATTATAGTGCATAAAATCCATACAGTGGGGGTATTTATAACATATATATCTTTCAGTTTCCTAGAGGTAAATCCTACAATTAGTAACCATGGGTATTTAAAAAATTATGCGTTAGCACTTAAAAAATATTATTAACAGAAAATTATTAAAATGGTTTGTTTGAAATAAATTTTAAGAATTATCTAAATAAATATCTCGAATATAACAATTCAAAAACATTCAGATAACGTAATTCCGTTGCCAACGTCGGAAAAACATGGGATTTTTACATAAAAATGGATAGAAATAGTAGAATAGTTGTTCAATCTTACAATTTATGAATTAAATCATGCTTTTTAAACATAAACTATACATATTGATTATATTTATATGCAGAAATTATAATAATTTATTTAGTTATACAAAAACGTATATAATGTGCCTGAGGAGGTTTTAATTTTAAAGTTAGTTTCATTTCACTGAGTAAATAAAGTTTTATTATGTTAATTGGATCTGAAAAACTAACGAATTTGATTTTAAAAATGTATGTCATATCCACTCAAGATGTCCGAAATTTTGTACGCTCTTTCTAAAAAATACTCATTTATATAAGTTCTGATTTAATTCTTTTCCTACATATTTCTGAGTAAAAATTAAATTATCTATGAATTTTGGATTATATGAAATGTGTCACATAATAATGAAATAGATTCTGTAGAATCGTTGTATGTGATTGCCTATGTAATATTTGTAGTTTAAATAATTAATTTTGTTTTTTTCTTTTTTTATCAAACTCATTTGTTTTTTGTTTTTTTTTGTTTTTTTTTTTCAACAAACCAATTCCTGGCCTAACCAGTACTTTAAAGGATATTCTTTTTTAATTATTGTTATATCCTGTTCGCTAAAAATTAACTAATGACACCCCAGGGACAACGGTACGTATTTGGTGCTGATTTATAATTACTACTGTGATTAATCGCGTGTATGTTTACGCAGATTTATATAGAATATCAGCTTACATGCCACATTTTTTTTTTTTTTTTATAAAACTAGACTTTTTAAATCCATCATAAAAATCAATTGTAATAACTAGGTTATTTTGGCTAATTATTACATCCAATTACTCCGAAATAAGTGACAACATAATGTCATTTGAACGACGTCTAACTCGTTAATCACGGATATGAGCCTTCAACACATTCCTCCATTTACTACTGATTATTTTGAATTTCAAAAGCAATATTCGTTATATCGAACATTCAAGAGTCAAATACAATAAACCTAATTACGCGTTTTGAATTAAATTATTCTTCGAAAATTTTAGTTTATTGAATAAACAGTGACAACCCGCATTTTGTCAATTCTGAATTCGTTCGATTAATTAACATTACTATTTATTATTTTCAATTGTTTAATCCAAAATAAACAATACATGAAAGAGAAATTGCTTGGCACCAAAACCGCTCGTCATTCTCAAAAAGTCAATTCGCAGATTCATTGGACCTATAGAAATATTCATTTCAAACTGATAAATCAGCTGTATGCATATCAATGCAAATTATGCGACACAAATATTCGCTAATAGGCTTTTGTTGCGAAAAAACAAAATCTAAACTGAATGTTTATAATCCAAGGTAACGCCGACAGCCTATACATTTGTACAAGAAATTGAGCTTTTGATATGCACAAACAATTAGTGTAATGTTAGCTCCACTAACGCAGGTTTTTTATTTATTATAGTCTTTGAGTGAATTGCAAACAGAAGTTTTCTATGGCCCGTTGACACTGATTACGTATGCACAATTTAATAACAACATTTCTTCACAACAAAGTTCTCATCGAACACGTTAACATAGCGATTATGGCAGTATTTGTGTATGACTTTACCCACGTGACATGAATTATTCAACTCCGCGAAACATTTTAGACTGATAATGTCCATTTACCATTATCTTTTATTTCGTTTAATAAACAATGTCAAGCACGTTTGTAATTCGAATTCAGTAATATTTAATCATCGTCTAACGTGTGCTGTCAGTGAGAACATTGTAAACATTAACATGATGTGGAATGTATTATCCAAGTTGGATTTGCCTTTATCTCATTTTCACTGTTGAAGTATATATATATAAAAGCGAGATTATGTGTTTATGGTAGAATGTTGTCAGCTGTAAAATGATACTTCGCATCGACGCTAATTATGAAATGCCGTGAGTTCTACGGTTTTCTCCACCTCGAAAACTAGAAATCGTGGCTTTTTGACAATCAATTGTAAAATAAGTTGATTATGTGATACAAATGTGTAAAAAAAATTGAGAAAATCTCGCTTCGGTCATCAAATGAATGTAAGCGATGTCATTTAATCGCATTCTGAGAAATCCGTAATGTCAGCAAACACGCTTTGGCATGCATTTCTGCATACAGCACAATTTACATAAATGATTTATATAATTAATTTACGTAATATCTTAGCACAGAATATTATGCACATACCATATTAATGTTATATACAACATAAATAACATTATTGTAACATCTTGAAATATTACTGTATTATTAATGTAAACTCATTAAAATGTTGAAAACTCAAGTGGAACCCAAATGACAACTAATCCATATCAGAATTACAGTATTAGGGCATCACATAAAATGATAATTTTAACAACAATATTCAATAAACATACTCGATACGTTTCTATAATACTACTATAACATTACTATGTGTAAATAATTAGTGGCAAATTAAAATCATTACAGAAAACATTAAACACTTTGGAAAGCGAGATTCTGGCATTTCCGATTGGAGTATATACATATATGATTGGGACTGGTCATTAAAAAATATGAAATTGATCATTGACGATCCAGGTACTTTGATGGGTAAAAGAAATGTTGTCAAGTAAAAAGGTGAATATTGCGCACTGACTGAGATTCAATCGTACAACTTAGAGTATATTGACGGGGTTGTTAATGACGTAATCATAGGAATCAATGCTCCTTAGTGGGTGTTTCCTTGCGGCAGGTAAAAAATGTTTTGGGCTATTGTTTTTTTGTGTCCAGTGCGCCAGCGCTTGCGCGATATCCGCATTGGCAGCGGCATATTGTGCCGACATCGGACTGCTGTGGATTTGAACACCCTAAACATAAAGAAATGTGAACGTAAAAATAAAACTATAAAAAATGGACCTTAAAAATAAATATAAATCAACGAAACCTTCCAAGGCAACACAAATTAGTCATATTTCGAACAAATTGTTAGCAATTGAAAACAAAGTTGTTTGCAGCAAAACAAAATGTCTATTATAGGAACATTTCATGTTCCCATTAAAGCATTAAAGCAGTTTCGAAAATGTTGAATCGTTGCTTCAAATTGATGCAAAGTACATCATTACGTAATCAATGTCTATACTTAACAATCACAAATTTTTTTCATTTAACTTAAAAACATAAAGCCAACAAAAATAATTACTCTTCTTCCTGCTTCTCCTCCTCCTGTTTCCTAAAAAAACTAATAAAGGATTCGCTTAGACCTAATGTTAATAAAAATTGAACGAACTGCAACATAATTTGTTTCGCCGACTGTTTTATTATAATACTTGCAACAATTATTGTAATAATATAAAAGAAATACAATCCATACAAATTATTTAGCGATGAATGTAATATACTGAGAATGATTCCAGGTATTATTGAAACGCAACAGACTTATGAATTGATCTGTAATTCTCTGTATATTTCAGTAACAGTATTTTAACACTTGGATTAATTGTTGTTGGTAATACGAGCGAATGCAAAATCGAGTAAGAATCAATTCGTTCTTTAACTTTCAAATTATTGTTGCAATAGACTACGTCCAATCGCAGAAAACCCAATAGTCTATAATCTGGCTAATATTGTATTATTGGAGAATATTTCTATTCAGTTATCAATTGAAATGACTGAACCGAATTTGCTTTTTCTCGAGTCAGTGTATACAAGTTTGTTATATCGAGGAGAGGCTAAGAGAGAAACCAATTTGTTCATACACCTCTATAGGATACGGTTTTCATTTAAGGTGATTTATCAGTGCTAAAGTCACGAAGTTGGTGTCTTTTAATTTGGGTCGTTAAAATATTATGTTTTACAATTACCTGATAGTCAATCTATTAATTTTTCATGGGAGATTATGGTCATACAAGTTTGACAATAGTTTTATATGTGGCATAACTGAGCAAATCAAGAGAATTAATACTTATACTTCATTTTTTTTTTTTTTTTCGTAAAAGTAATTTCGTAAAAGTAATAATTTGAATTGTGCAAATTAAAAAGGCCTTGATCTAGTAACTTTTGACTGATAAATCACCTTAAGTCAATGAGTGTTAATTTACGACAAGTCATAGAGCTATCTTTGTCTCGTGTAAAACAATCAGATATTATAAAAAATAAATGTTATTTACTTTGTATAAAAGTAAATGTGGATACGGTTGTGTTTGTAATATTTGGTAAATATGATCACAACTGACGTTACGTTTGAATCCTTTCACATCACGCTAAGTTTTCCTAAAACCGAATTACAATGCTTGAAATATGAAATATGTTATATTTAGTTTGTCGATTAATTGTCTTTCAAGCAGCGTATGTACAATCAACGTTTCATGGAAACAAAGGATCTTCTTTATGAATGTATAGAGAAGAGCGTCGCTTTTGAAACTAATTTGTGGAAATGTAGATTGCAGATTATATGCAAATGTAAATTTTTAATTAAAGAAAATTATTTGTTGTATGTTTGCATATTTTTCGCACATTTTTGCAAATGTTTGCAAAATTTTGTATAAAGTTTTGCATATGTTTATGTTATTAAAAATTACTTCAATAAAAAGTCAATCTTTCAACAAAATCTAGACTTCTTCCTGATTAAAATAAAAAAAGTTGCATATTATCCGCAGTCTAAACATTTATGTTTTTGCTGAAGATCACTTAAAACATAATTACGGTGCACTTGAAAGCAAATTTCAACTACTTTATATTAAGGGAAGATTCATGTAAACTGTAGAATGACACACTTTTTGGATTACGGTTACAAAATAATAAATTCGATTTTCAATTTGTATTTTTCTATCAAATTTCTCTATTGTTCTAATTACGTTCAAAGTGTATCTTCAAAAACTAATACATTGCCCGTAAACAATAACATTTTCTTTTGTTGCATACACTGATTACATGACTAGTGATTATTTTGAAAATAAACAAATTAATTTTCGTAAGGAAAAACGGTTCAAAATGAACATCAGTGTACAGTATAATCGTGTGCAATGCTTAATTCTTATGACTCTGACAAATAAAGTGTCTTATAATTATTGTACTATTCCGTAATACAAAGTATATAAAAAGTAACTTATTTTTTAGTGCCGCCAAAGTTAAAACAATCTAAAATTCAATTTGTTTATTACTACGATTGAATAAAACATTCAACTTAGTATATTTTTAAAAAAATAACTTTCCATAATCCATCGAATGTGTTTTTCTTCGACCGATTAAATTAAACTCTTCAATTATAATTAGTTCAACAACTGACTTATGCTTCCAATGTTAAAATATGTTTAAAATAAACGATATGCACATTGTATTATACATGTAAGCATGAATCACTTATATAAAAGATTCTATTAGGATTCATTCGTTAAACGAAATGTTCTCTTTTTCTATAAGTTAATTCGCGCACGGTTTCGGTCTAACCACTGAAATCGCTTAAATAAAAATGTTGTAAGCTAAGTTTGCACCGAAAATAATTTGATCTAAACACAACACTGTTAAAGACAAGATCGAGAAAACTGTCGAGTCAAAAAATAATATTAAATACAGGTACGTTGGCAAATCATGATTTCGATTGAATTTTACAATTCAACAAAATATTAAAATAAACAAATGTCGCGTATTCAAAATTGCTTCATCGAAATTCAAGAAACAATGAGAAGACACTCTTTTCCTCTGTTAAATTTTAATATATAAACGTTATGTTCACGCAAAATCAACGTCACTTGGAGTTATCAGTTGATTAATTGCATTTGCAAGGTAGTTGGGACTAATCTCATTCTTATGTCACTTTTTGATTGTTATTTTTAATGAAAATCATCATAATTATTACCGTAAAACCATTTTTATTGCATCCTCCAATTAAAGATATACACTATAAAAAACTGATGTATAAAAAATGTCTAGTTTTACTGTAAAATTAAAGATTTCTTACATCAAATTATAGTTTGACTGTAAAATTCAACTTTTTCATACTCCTGCGGGAGAAGTGCCTACTTCTCCCACGCACTCGTAAGAAAAAATATGGTATTCTACTGGTGGGAGAAGTCGGTGCTGCTCCCACTAGTAAAATAATATACTATTTAAGCCAATCAGGTTTCAGTAAATTATTATGTTATTGTATAATTACAGTAAAACTAGAAACTGAGTTACAGTTATTTTTTACAGTGTAGATTGAAGATATATCTTTACTACCATATCTTTACCACCACATAATGAATAAAAAGTGATATCTGCATGCTGTAGAAAGGTTAGTAGAGGGTATCCTTGCACCGGATACAGTGATGCGTGAAACAGTTCTACAAATGTTTTTGTCAGTGCAGGCGAGCCTTACTGATCTGAATAGCACCCGAACTGCTTTAGATCGTCGCGACACTAGATGTCCTAAAAGTTCCAATAATCCTTCATACCCAAGGAACATATGAAGAAATTCTATGTATGCAGATTGCAACGATATGCAACGTTGATAGGATTAGTATATCAAGATGATAGTTACCATTAAAGTAACCGAGATTACAGGATATCACATAGTGAATCACTGTGTGAAAGACTTAGTCTACGATGACTTTATTTATCTTTTGATTGATCAATTGTGTAAGATCAGTAAGTATTTTTGGTGCATTAAGCTACAGCGCAAAATGATAATCTTTTATTTGAAGGAGGAGAGAGTTATTCTAATCCCCCCTTCCACCAAAATGCATTCCAGTGTGACTCGGAAAAATAAGGCACGATTTGAAAATACAAAAACGCGAGGGCGCAGTGGCCTGAGAAGCAAAGTTTGGCCAAATAGTGTCGTAAATCAAATTCAAAATAGTTTTTCTTCAGTGCTTTTCCTGACAGTCTCCTCCCCACAAAAAGAACGCTTATATTACAAATCACGGAACGGATGAAAATCGCAATAGCTATTAAGTGTTACTGAAAACACCTTAAATTTCGTAAAATTCTTTCTTGGGGGTGCAGATTTCACTTTTTATTTGTTGTGCTGTGTTAGCGTCATAATCTAATTGATCTCTTGCTTGTGATCAATTATTTATATATTCTTTAACTTTCGCAATACAAGTGAATTGTGCCAAGTGACGTTGACCAAAAAGAACGTGGTGTTACACGTGTACGGCAATGCCAACTCGTCATCATATTATTATATCGATTCTCTTTCAAACACTCACACTATCCTTGGACACAACTAATCTCAAGTATTCAAATCAGACGTACACATACAGAGCACACCCATACATACGCACACATACATATATGTGTGGCTGTATATCTACAGTTGTCCCTACGAATATGGCCCTATGCTATTGTCCTCGTCTTAATGTCCACACTGAAACCTACACTGTTGTTCTGTTATCATACTTTTAACGGCCAATTAGATTATACCTCAGGAGCGTATCAAAATAATTTTTCGAAATTATTCAGTGATTTATTCAATGTTTAGAGACGACAAATTAAACTTTCCAGATTTCAATTTCCTTTCTTATCCAACTCACTCTGATATTTTCGTCTAAACTCTTTACTTTTTTTATATATCTTACTATTTTGTGTACAAAAATGCTATGTTGACTATTGAACAAAAAAAAAACAAATATTTTGAGCAATTCAAAAATAAGTTTCAAATGGACATTAAACGCATTTTAAATCTACTTTATCATTATTTTAACGAACTTGTTATTGTAAATATACATTTCATTAAATGCAGTTTCAACCCTAGCTTTATAGACATTTAATGTACGAATTTAATTTAGACAACTAAAATTATTAATGAAAAAAGACAAAGAAAAATAAATGCTACGGTCTGTATACGCTCCTGAGCACCTCGCCGCCAACTGGCCGATTCATCCCCACTATTTCTTTCTCGACAATAACGTAGAGCGAAAGACCCGACGGTTCTTATTCCGAGGGTTTATTATTTTTTTTATAGATCTGTTGATGTGTCGCATTCAAAGACTTGGGTACTCGTACCACTAATCACCCTCGCTGCTTTCATTTGCTTGCAACACTCTTGGAAGGTTTCGGCTTTGCGAGGCAAATGTAGCCCGCACTCACGTCGCAGCCGGAAACAAGCAGATTCATAAGCACGCTGTTCGAGTGTCGGTTCTCGGTCGATTGGACGTTTACCGCCTTCGGAATCTTGGTCGCGGTTTTCGCGAACGCGGCGCTGGCATTCAGGAGGCCGGCTTTGAGCGCGACCACAGCGCCGCCACGGACGTCGACGCGATCTCCGCTGCAGTCACTCGCGCAGGTGGCGCCACCACCACCGTCGCCACAAGCCCGGCCAGCACCACCCCCGCTCTCCCCCAGACCACCACCGTCACAGATATCACCTTCACCGGCGTCCCGGAAGATGAACTCGGCGCCTATCACCGAGTGCTCGTCCTCGGGCTCCAGCTCGGCGGACTCCATCGGCTGGCCCAGGAGGATGTCGCTCTCGGGACAGTCGAGCCAACAACTCTTCGGCGACTGGGAGACCAGCTGCTGGAGTAGCGAGCTCCCGGAAACATTCCCGTTGAGGACGCTTTTCGAGCTCTCGCTCTTCAGCCGTTTCTTCAGGTTCCCACTCGTCCGCTCGGTCGAGTAATGCACGCGCTTTTGCGCGCGATCGGTTGTGCTCGCCCCAAATGCGATTGTGCTTCGTTTACCTGCAAGCAAGGGGGTAGTTAAGACTTTTATTTATGAATTTATTTATTGTGGGTGAAGCAAAAGGTCCTGCATGATTTTGTTTGTGAGATCTTTTCTGCCTAAATATAGTATAAACACAGAAAAATAGCACATAGTTAATCTTGGTTATAAAAAACAATTACTTTAACTTTAACTTTATCTGGTCTTTAATATGATCAAAATTTCTTTCATGTATCCGTTTATATTTGGAAATATAAACGTTAGTGTAATAAATTATACGAGAAACGGATTCAATTTCTATCCACAGTGATTGCAATTTTCTGTCCAATGTTATTCATTATTATGACACATTTTTAACAGGCAATCTTTTTAAAATGGAAGAGATAGGAAAGCTTTGTTATTTTATGGACTTTTGCGAACATCTTTGTTCCTGCTGTTTTTTGTGAAAAATTGATATATTGTTGACCAAATCGCAAATAAGTCAATTATTGCAACTGAAGAAATTTGGCAATAAATACAATTCGATATTATAATGTATGGAATTTACAATAAAAAACATTTTTTTCCATTCAAGAATGCTTTTTAACATTTTTTATGAAAGTAATAACAGGTATTAAACTCAACTAAAATAATGGCTGATAGGTCTGACATAACTAACTTATCGACATTAACCCAAATTTTGTACATCTGTTCCAGAATCATGATGTAATTGATAATTGAAACTACTATTCCGTTAATTAAAAACTTGGATATTTATGAGATAATTTGTAATTGATTTTAAATTGATTGAAAAACGAAGTTGCTGTAGAACGTAGAAATATTGAAACAGTACCTGATGATTCTGTTGATTCATCAGCAACTGTTATTGATCCAAGAGAATTTGCGGTTGTTTTAAGATTCTAGGTTCTATAACAAGTTCACTTCTGAATCAATAACATTTTTTCTGTTCGTACAGGGTTAGCAATTTTATTAAATTGGTTCATTCAAACTGATTTCAGAGATTACGTTAATGTCAATAACAACTGACATATTTTATATACATTTAATAAAAAAAAGTTATTCGAACAGTTAGAACATATTAGTCTTGAATATTTCAAAGCAATTGTCTATCTGATGTTAAAATAAAAAATTTTTAATTTACCTTAAACAATTAATAACTTCTAGTCAACATAATATAATTTTAAAGAGAGTAATCATTAAGAAAAACAACTTTGATTACAGTCATGATTTTGTAATCATGATTGTAATTTTTGTTAATTTTGAAAAAATGAAACAGTTCATTTTTCATTAGTTTCACTATGTGTTGAACATAGTGAACTTATCTTCATAAATCCATTTAGTTAAAATGACACTATATCTTCACATTACAGTGATCATGAGAACGGGAATTAGTGATCCAGTCTGCAATTTTTTCACCGTTTTTTTTCTGTGTACGGATCTCTCAGAAAAACACCGAGGAAAAAACTCAGAAATAGCTCCACAAGCATCAGCAAAAATAGCCAAGTTAGCGGGTGGTCTGACAATTTTTGCTGGGGTTTCCCACCGTCATTGCTGTGTCATTCAGTGCAAACTTCTCTCAATTCTTTTCTTTCAATTTCATAAGTAAAATAACTGAGATAATAAAATATATCACAAAATATTGGAAACCAAAATATCTCAAGTTTTTAAGCATCTGTTAATCAATTATTTCATAGATAATTTTAAAATTCCACTTTTGCATTGACAAAACAAACGAACCACAAATACTATGCTTACATCCACAGCACATTTTTTTGCCAAAATTATATTTTTATATTTTAGAGATTAAAATATTAAAACAAATTATCTTTTTTCTAAAGCTTTTATTTTATTGTACTTTAAAAAAGTAGCACTTTTTGTACTTAAAAAGATTGCCTTTGGTTACTTACGTTCCGAATTATTTTGTGCCAAAACTTCAATCGGATTCACCAGATTTCCTCCTCCTTCTCCTCCTCCATCATCTTTCGTCTTTATTGTCTCGTTCTTATATAAACGCGTTGTATTTGCATTTGTACTTCCGCAGGATGAATAGTCAGACCTTTGAGCATACAATTTCTTTACTATATCTTTACAAACAATAACAACACGAAGAATGTTATTTGGTAATAAATCAATTTCATTCGCTCACACAGAAAAGGACACGACAATTACCATTTATATCTTTTGGCAGATTGTGTAGGTCCCCACATAACCATATCATCGCTAATGAGTAGTTGCAGAGCATCATTCTGCTCGTTGTCTTCCATTGTGACATAAGGTGCTCTGAGGTTCACATCATCATCTATGACATCGCTTATGCTTAGCATCAACATTTCATCTTCAGATAAACCACCCCCACCTGAACTATCGCCACAACCACCGTAACTTCTCGTTGGGCTATATAATGAGTCGATACTTCTCTCAGAACCCTAAAAATGAAACGAATTTGAATAAACAATGATTAACAAAAAAATCTTTTTAGTAAGAAATCAATTCGATTAAGTTCTGTTCCCTGACACTTGGTAAAAATAAATGTTATGCAACTTTTTTTATTTAATATTTTGTCACTTTAAGGGGACCGTCTGGTGAAATGACTAATATCTGAACTATTCGACCGATTTTGATGAAATTTTTTGCTATCAATGGAGAAAAAACAAAAGCTAATTCGTTGGTTGCAAAAAAGTTAAAATAAATCATACACTGAAAAAATATGCGTGCGACTGTTACCCATTGAAACGGGTAACTGTTACACTTTGGCCAATGTGTAACCCTCGCACGACGCTGCGGGTAATGGTTACTCGGTAGCCGGCGCTCGTGCCCGTAAATGCGACAGTCGCACGCGCAAGGG